>JAULAV010006514.1:0-24999 GCA_030789695.1 Scilla litardierei | reverse complement strand
AGCTAGTCCTAAACTAGCTGGGTCCCACTTGTCTAGCCCCAACCAGACAAGTCCCAAAATAGTCACAAAATAAAGGTAAAGTTTCCCCTACAGAGAACGTTACACTAAGACACAAATAAAAGAGTTTAAGAGTTTAGAAATGCTCAATTTGTGTCCGTGTAGGTGTCTCTCATGTCTCCCCCAAATAGTTCGGCTCCCCTCTCGATGAAACTTGCGCCCGCCACCAACAGTTGAAACTTGTGGCACCTCACCAAAGAATTACAATTTGAGGCACCTTCACAAAAGATTGAAGCTTGCGGATGTCTCCCTGTATTTCGGCCTGTCAAAAAATCAAGAACAAAAAGTGCAGATTAAATGATGCGTCGGTATTTGCAAAGAAGAAAAAGAATTAATCTTCCCTGTGCTTTGTGCTTGCTCCTCTCTGTTTTCGGCCAGCCCTACAACCAATTGCAAAAACTGCAGCACTTTGAAAGTTGCAGGAGTCAAAAAAGGGTGGCCGGTTGAAAAGATGCGGCTCTTCTAAAACCCATGTGCGGCAATTAGATGGCCGGCTCTTTGAGATTTCTAGAGAAAAAAAAATTTCGCATTGTCCCCTTATTTTATTCTCCCAATAAAAAAATTGGTTTGCAACACAAGAATGTCAAAAATAAAGAGCAGTCTTTGGGAATTTTTTAACGCACGGCGCCTGGGCTTTTTGATTTAAGTGTTTCGGCTCCTTGGGATATTTTTGGCTGCCTATTACTTTGATGAAGAGCTCCTTACATAATACATGCGGCTGCTGCTCTTTAAAACAAATTACAAACAACAAAGAATCCAAAAGTAATGTTTTGAAGTGAAAACAAAAAATTGAACATAGGCCTTTCAAATGCAAATGCTATCAGAGAGTGGGTTTTAAAAAAAATGTTTTAAAAATAAACACACAATGATCCGAAGTGCTTGCTCCTATGACTTTGTGCGGTACTCAATTTTTTTTGTTGCTTAAAAATTTTGACCGGCCTTTGAAAAAATATTGTTTTAGCCGTGCCCTTTCTCTTCTTTGAGGAGTGCATTTATATAGGCAATGCTTGGGTTTGTTGCATTAGGTTACGGCTAGAGGAGCATGATGACCCTAGAATCAAGGGGTTTGATAAAGCAAGTTGGATTTGATTGATGAAAGGAATAGGAAGTGGATAGATGCATATCTTGATAATTTATTTGAACAAATCCCAAATTGATTCCATCTCTCTCCATATTGACCAAGTCAAATTGCTTTGTGTATAGCTCTTTGACCAAGTCCATTAGCTAGTGGATATCAATTCTTCCAACACGTTGACTTAGTCATCTCTTCAAGAATTACCACTTTGCCAATCTTGAAACACACTTAGCACACACGTTAAATAGTTCGCGCACGTTTGTCATCATCAAACTAAAGTTTCTAGATCATTGCGTCCAACAGGTCAGCCACTTGCTGACTACTCTGACTTTTTCAGATCTATAGATATGCCATCACCTGACACCACGTGTCCCAGGAATGCGACTCTGTCCAACCAGAACTCCCACTTATATACTTGGCATACAGCTTATGACGTCTCAGTGTCTCCAACACTGTCCTCAGATGACGATGTGCTCCTCTTCCGACTTCGAATAAATAAGAATGTCGTCGATGAAGATGACGACGAACTTATCCAGGAATTCGTAGAAAATCAAATTCATCAAGTTCATAAACACTGCTGGAGCATTGGTCACACCAAAAGGCATGACCACGAACTTATAGTGCCCGTACTTCGTCCTGAATGTCATCTTCGGAATATCGTCCTTCTTCACCTTTAGCTGATGGTATCCGCTCCTCAAATCCAGTTTCGAGAAAACCCTTGAACCTCCAAGATAGTCGAAAATATCATCTATCCGGGGCAGCGGATACTTGTTCTTCACAGTCACTGCATTCAGCCCTCTGTAGTCCACACACATCCGAAGGGATCCATCCTTCTTCTTCACCAACAGAACTAGTGCACCCCAAGGTGACACACCAGGATGTATGAAGCCCTTCTGCAACAGTTCGTCCAACTGCTTTCGCAACTCCTCGAGCTCTGCAGGAGCCATCTGATACGGTGCTTTCGAAATAGGTTGCACTCCCGGCATAAGATCTATGCTGAACTCCAAAGCTCTATCGGGTGGCACCCCTGAAATATCATCCGGGAAGACGTCGTCGAAGTCTCTGACGACTGCTGGTCTACTGATCTCCATCTGTATGGTGACAATGATTGACCCCTCCAGCTTGGCCCAGAACCTAACGGGTCCAAGCGATCGCTCTCTGCTATGAAACTTGAACTCTGGGTGGCCTGGAATCCTGAACACCACTTTCTTGCTGCGACGATCGATCTAAGCATGGAAATCTCCTAACCAATCGATGCCAAGAACAACATCGAAATGCGGTAGATCATGGACAATGAAGTCGGCGTAAAGCTCGTGTCCACTGATCACCAACGGAATTGAGCGTCATCCCAAATTAACCATCACCACTCCATTCCCTGTAGTGATATCCCAACACCTTGGAAGTGTATGGGTGGGAATAGAGTGTTCTGTTACGAATCTCCGGGTTATGATGCACATGATGCACCGGAGTCAAACACGGTTAAAGCCGGGTAGGACGACACTAAAATGGTGCCTAAGATAAAGAGATAAAGCTAAGGTCAACAAGGGTCACTAATCTAACTAGGGATTATTAGACTTGGTACATGTTAAACTAGATATTTAAATGAATGCGAGTACTTTTATTGTTCTGAACTTTCCGCATGACCTGCATGGGCCACCACTAAAACATGTCACGCCCCGCTTTCCAAAACGGGTGCGAGGACGAGACGAAGGTCCACATGGGCCGGAGCTATGAGGCTCGGGCCCAATAAGCATCTATAGAGATACCATTTAAAGTGCATGTTCTTGCATATAAAAGTTTATAACAATAAGAATAAGAGTACTCGAAAGGAAATTTGCATTCATTTATAAAAGAGACAATATCCAGCAATATATCAAGTCTAATAAAAGAAGCCCAGTATGGCTACAACTGCGAAAAGGGAAACTAATGGTGCGACGCACCCAACCTAGACAGAAAGTAAAGCGGTGCTACGCACCCAAACTAAAAACTAGTAAACCTCCGTAAGACAGCAACGGTGAGGAACCTCTAGGTCTGGTCCTCATTTGGAACGTACTCCGAGTCAACGTCCTCCGACTCCAAGTTCTCAAGTAAGGCCGGCTCGTTTGTGTACTCTGTCTTGGTGCCTGACATACAACACCCAAGAGAAGGAGCTGTACGTCAGGTAAAGTCTACAAGGAAAGGTGAGAAAACTCTACTGCAAGTGTAAAGGAAATTAAAGACGACTTTTTAATGTTGGTTAAAATGATGGATGCAACAGCATGACATTTATACATATAAGTAAGGAAAGTAAAGACGGTGCAGAAAGTAAACGTGGTAGGTAAAAGTCGTAGCGTAAGCTACCAAGACAACACTAGACAAGACTGTGCGACACCAAGCGACTCGACTCCAAGACCGTGTGATACCAAGCGACTTGACACCAAGAGGGTTCACGCCTTCAGCTTAGAAAGTGGCCAAATTCTCTAACCTGGTGGCCGCTCAGCCCTACCCCACCCCAAGAACTCAAGACAAGACTGGACGAGGACCACTCACTCTGCTAGGTGAGTGCCTCTAAATCCCCACAGGTTGCATGGCCACTCACTCACTAGATGAGTGCCGAGCATCCCGTAGTGTGTTTTGTAACAAGGATCACCCACTCTGCTAGGTGGGTGTCTCAATCCCCGCAGGTTGCCAAAGGTCACTCACTTACTTGATGAGTGCCGGGCTTCCCGCAGGTCGTGTATCTATACAAGGGATCACTCTCTCTGTCTTGGAGAGTGCCTTATTGCCCGCAGGCTATGCAAGACAAGTTGTGAATGTTGTACATGGCATGACATGAGTATAGTTTGTTCTAGGATGTCCACATGCACACACACACACACACACACACACACACACACACACAGATAGTTCCTAGCATGTTTGTAGTTTATACCAAGACTTCGTTGTCAAGTCTAGGCTATCGTGAGGGGGTCCCGGACGCTATCATTTCATGTCTGTTTCTATTGTTCAACAGTTTACAATTTTAAGAAGGAATTGTCCTAGACGTGGCCGTAACTACGCAAGTGGGGGCACTTGCCTGCGGTGGCGAGAAGAACGTCCGTCGAAAGCGCATCGTCACGGATAGCGTGTCGGTCAAGTCCACTGTCACAAGTCAACGGGCGATGTCAGGTCGCATTTTAAAAGGTCCTATTATGGTATGTTTCTAAGTTAAGCATGGCTATCCTAACAGTTCCAAAACACTTGTTCATGTGATCAAATCTGTTCTACGATTTTCTACGACGATTCTATCTTATGTGCACAGCCAATATAGTCCGATCGTCGATTCTAGATGATACAACAGTTTAATGGTGCGTAAAAGTAAATTTGGTGAGTAAGTTGTCGATTTTTACTTATGGTTTGATGACTTAATGTTTGGATTGCTACGAGCAAGAGGACCAACCTAGTATGACGTGCGCACACGAGTCTGACAGCGGATCTGAAACGGTGGCAGTGCTCGGTGTCCTCGACTGCGGGTAGCGTAGTAAGGATCGTCTCGGGATCATCTCAGGATCTTCTCAGGATTGTCTCGGGATCATCTTAGGATCGTCTCAGGATCGTCTCGGCTGCAGGTAGTACAATGAAATAGTAACGACGTCGGGGTCTCCTCGGTTGCGAGTAGCGCAACGAGCAACAATGACAACAACAACGACGTCGGGAGAGGGTGTGAGATCTGTGGCATGCGTGGGCTCCTGGGTGCAAGGGGCTGTCGTGGACAGCAGTGAGGGGTACACGGCCTGCGGGGGTTCGGCCTAGGAGATAGCCGGCGGCAACATGGGGAAGGAGGCCGGCAAGGCTGTCAAAGGGGAGGGATGATCGGTAGTTTTTGAGGGGGATAGAGAGGTTGTGCGGCTGTCAATGGTGAGGGGGGTCTGTTGTGGGTTGCCTGGAGGTGGCCAGCGGCAAAGGGAGGCCGGCGACGGCTGGGTGTAGTGCATGGATGGCCGACGGCCTGCTGTTAAGGGGATAGGGGATGGCCGGTGATAGGGGGTGGCCTGCGACAGCTGTTGCACGTGCAAGGTGGCCGGAGCAATTGAGATCGCCGATGGCAATGGGTTGCTGCAGGTAAGGGAAGGCCGTCGCGTGGATGATGGAGGATGAACGACGGCTGCGTTTGGGTTTGAGAAAAACCTTAGAGAGATGCTTACGTTTTAATGTGGAGAGTTTGCTAAATAGGGTAGAAAAGGGGTAGGTTTAAGGGATAGATGGGAGAGAGTATGTGAGAGGGGGAGAGTAGGATTAGTGTGGCAAATAGCCTAGGAGAATCATAGCATGATACGTAGGATTCTTAAAGATTAGATATGATTTAGTGATTAAGATTTGAAATTTGAATTAGCCTAGGGCTAAATAATGATTAAAAATGATTAAGGTGAAAGGCCAGTCTAACGGTGTCCAAAAAATACAAGAAAAATATCGGGACAACCGTGGCAATGAGAGGATCGAGGGTACGGTGGTTGGTCACATGCTAGATTCACGAAAAACGATACTAAAAATAAATAATCCAAGTCGAAGTCTAACGGTTAAGACACCTCTTCATTCAAAGCTGATTTGTGGAAGAATGACCCATGAAATGACGTTCACTAAAAATTCCACAAATAACTACTCTCTCTGAGGGGTCACAACGACATATAACTTCGCACGTTTAGGATACAAGAGGAGGTCACAATAAATATGCGTATGAAAAAGAGCATACGCGCTGAAATACACACGGTCGAAAAACGACCGTTACATCCATCACCATCACGACACTCCATAATACACATCCACCAATAAACCTGCAAGTCTAACCAAACCTAGGAGTAGATATGTAGTATATCACCGCTTCCCCGTGTTCGTTACCCGCTTGCCGCTATACCGTGTGCTTGCGATAAAACGACATCGTTTCGGAGTTAATTCAGAAGATCGTGAGCTCGTTAATTTTATTATGCATCGTGTCTGCTGCAGGTACCATTGAGGAGGATATTCACGTTCAGCTTGGGGGAGGTATTATGCGCTTCGATATTGCCACTACTGATGAGACATCGGCACCTAGCACAGCAGAGCCAGCTCAAACCATCGTCGCCTCCCCTTGCTACCTACATGAGTTAGAACAGCCTATACCATCAGAGGATATTATTGAGGAGGTTGTGTCTACAGTAGCGGAGCAGACCATCGAGGAGGATGTGACTTGCGACGATGACATTTGCACACAGATGGAGCCCGAATTGTGCCCCCTCCATTCAAGCTACCGCAGCCACCCCCACCTTCTACAGAGGCTGAGCACCACTCAGAGGACCACCCACCAGAGCTTACTGCTCCCACTGAGGGAGACCTCTTTACCCACTCCATTTCTGAATCCAATATCCCATTTGATATTTATTTTGATTCAAATCTTTTTGACTCGTCATACCAATTGCAGGACACTTACAATTATGGACCGGAGGTATGCTTGGACATGTCCTTGCTTGAAGAACCTAACGAGCATGACGAGGAGTCGCTTAAAGAGGTGATATATGCATTTGATCAGGATATACCTGATGAGCTTGGAGAGGACACCGAGGAGAGAGCGGACATGGTACTTGAGAGTAGAGATTTATTTCTAGGAAAGTGTTGTCAACCATCCGTAATTTTAAATATTTATGTTGATGACCCTCTTTGGAAAACATTTGTTCAGTGGGAAAATCCTTCACAACGGACTGATGCATTCCGTTCTTCGCAGGATACATGTGGATGCCTACGAGGAATGCTAGGCGATGCATCGCTGGAGTTCGTTGGTGTTAGTGGCTACACAGTGCTGGCAGAGCCATAGAAGGTGCTGATAGGATAGCTGGATGAATCGATGCAGATACTGGATCCGCCTTTTGCTATAGCTGATATCAATCCAGTAGTGTAGTATTTTTTGCTTTAAATAAACACGAATCCTCTCGACAACGAGAGGACCGTATAGATTTGCTTGATTAGTTTTTTTAGAATAAATATCACCTCATATGACAACAACAATAATCTTTTACACCCCAAACCCATTATATATATTAATTGCCCTCTTCACATTTTGATATGTCCCACCATTTTACTCACCACCATCGAGCATTTCTTTCAAGTAAAACCTTTCTTTCTTATTCATTTGACTTGATCTCGCTTAGCGAAGCCGTGACATTTTTGATCAAGTCATTTGAATAAGACTGTTTGGTATAAGCTTGGGGGAAGGCGCTCTCATGCATCATTGTATGTTCATGTAGTTGCATTAGGATTTCATGTCATTCATTTCATCATTTTTCATTCACCCCCTCATATTTATCGTTGTTCCTCATAAGTACCTTTTATGATCACATTGAGGACAATGTGAAGTTTAAGCTTGGGGGAGTGCATTTTCATGCCATTTAGTTACATTTTTACTTCATTTTAGGATTTTTAGAATTTTTCAAATTTTTGCACATCTTTTCAATTTTTCCATCTTATTTTCCTTTAATGTGTATTCATGCATCATATTGTGTGCTTGTTTTTCTTTTCCTTCTTCTCTTTTGTATTTATTTCTTTATTCTCTTTTCCTTCTTTTGCTAGATATGTTCCTTATGATGATATCTCTTATTGGTTTAGTAGCAATCACGATGTTTATATCTCTTGCCATGCTATTTGGAGTATTTCAGTATACTGCTATCCATGTGCTTGCTTATATATTCTTTTGATGATTCCTCTATATGAATGCATGATACTAATTGAAGCTGAATGTATTCAATAGTATTTAGTATGCTTTTGTTGGAAATGCACCAAGATTCACGCATCATTTGTATATCTGAAGCATCTGTATTATTGTCTTATTCACCTTCAGTTGCATGCCTGATATGATTGTACGCTTTACCGATTGACTTCACTATTTATTGAGATGATTAAGAACATCCATGCTTACATATGAGTTTTAGTTGAGGTATTATCTTATTGAACCATTTGTGCACATCTTATAAGTGAACAGAGTGTTACATCATTTCCTTCTCCATATATATCTTTTTATTCTCTACATGTCACTTGAGTTCACCTCCTAAAGCTACTTACAGCGCAGCCATTCCCAAAAATCCCATGCAAAAGAAAAAGCCAGCTCCAAAAAGTACAAAAAGCCAAAAAGGAGCCAAAACCAAAAATACAAACATATAGCTCATACAAAAATCCAAAAAGAAAAATGAGAAACAAAAAGTCCATAAAGAAAAGAAAAATATTTCTCTATCTCATTATTGGAGCCACAAAAATACTTGGGAAAACCAAGGAAAAACCCCCAATTTCCACTATCATTTTCCTTTAGATGTGACGCCTCAAGCTAAGCTTGGAGGGTGAATTCCTTTGACTATATAAGTGAGTATGACATTAAAGTGGAGAGGTGCACGAATGGGGAAGTTTGATAATGCTAAAACTTAGCAAAATACTTTAGTTATGGAGATTTCTTATGCTTCGATATAAATATGTGAATGCCATGATTTATTCCATTCTCCATTGCATGCTTGGTGTGATTCTTATAGGCTTCTATTATAACTCTTGATTGAAAGGTGCATCGCCAATGATCTGCATATTAAATTCTATTAATTACGTGAAGTGGATATGAGTTGATAGCATGAATTTAGAGAGTCCCTTTTGTTGTTCTTGAAATCTTGCAAGTACCACGTTTAAGTAAGATATGAAATCTTTATAGCATGTGATTCGTACTTTCCATGTTATCGTGATGTGTAGCTTATGGCTTGAGATCTGAGAAAATAATCTAGCGACCCCTTCCACTTCGTATTTTTTTTCGTTTTCTTATTTTTACCTCCCGGTGAGCTTCTTATTCATCTTCCTCGAGGACGAGTAAGAGGTAAGATTGGGGGATTTTGATATGATCCTATTTTGCATGAATTATCGCATATTTTCATGACGTATTTCACCCTCCAAACCCCCATTTTATACGCCTTACGCTATTATTTGGAACAATATGACTTTCGGAGCGTTTATGCTCATTTCAGGGATTTAGAGCGATATTGGAGCAATTTGGAGTCAATGAGACGATCGGCGATGTGAGAGCACCTAGAAGACTCATGATGACATGCCTGAGGTGCCAAAGAAGAAGACGAGAGGAGGAGGAGAGAGCGAAAAATGAGAAGCTCAGGCCATCTTCAGTTTCCCAGGTGACTCGACCGAGTAGCAACATGGGGGTTTGGAGGGTGGGGTTGGGGTCCAACCCTTAGCCCCTCCGATGCCTAAGTCAGTAATAGGGCTTAAAACGGGGGCTAGACACGCCGGTCGGACTGAGGGTGTGTCGTCCGTACGTGGCGAGCTATAAGTGGGAGAACAAAGATATGGACGACCTTTGCTATCGTGTGTGAGTAATGGATTGAGAGAGAGAATTTACCAACCTCCTCACCGTAAGAAGTGGGGGGGTATTTGTACCTGATGGGAGATGACTAGGTGGGGCTGACCTGGCATGCTGACTCAACGTGCTGAGCTGGCTCGGCTGTCAGCGGAAGCTTCGGACGAGGATGTCAGGAACAGGAGTGTCTGCCCCGCTTTTGTCAGATGGCGCAACGGCCAGGGGCGCTCTTGTCAGGGTGTCAGGACCGAAAGCATTAAGCGTCAGGAGACTCAGCGGCCAGGGGGTGCTTTGTCAGATGGTCGGGCGGCGTTAGTGTCAGTCGTGTCCTTGCACTAGGTTGTTTGTCGTGCATGATGAACTAGAGGTCCGGCCATGTTATCCCCGGCTGCAGGGTTCGCGGGGACCTGCCGGGTCGACCTGTTTGAGGGTTGTTCGGCCCGACCGCGTACCTCTTCGGTCACGGGTCGTGGATCGCTGGCAGGGAGGGGTATGCCCACGCCTCCGTCAGCATCCCGGGTGGCGCTGTCGGTGCGCTCCCCAGGCGCCCTGCCCTTGGCGGGCCGAGTGACTGAGGTTGTTTGCCTCGACCGGAGGGGGGGCGCTGCGAGGTGCGCCCATTACCATGTCACCTCGGACCTCCGGGACGGCGGCCCCCTTTACAAAGGGGTGAGTCAACGAGGTATATCAGCGGATCGGGGCGGGAGTCGGACTCCCACGATCTTTAGGTCGTAACAATTGCCCCCGGCCTTCGAGCTTGAGGCGGGAGCCCGGCTCGGCTCGGAGGGCGAACTATCTCCGACGTTTTGGACCATCAGTAAGGATCCTGGCCCACGCCTGGGGTGGCGGTGTTAGCTTCGGAACTCCCGCCTTACTGGTCATTATTACGATTTGAAAAGGGGGGGGGTAGAGAAAAACGAAGCGTCTCCACGATTGGGTTCACGACGCGTGATGAAGTGACACTCACGCCAGTCGAGGCGTCAAGGACATCCCGATGGGCGCCGCGTGGCGGAGGACCGACGGCCGTGATGACCTGGTGGCCCACTTTACAAATAAAAAGGTTTGGAAGGTGGTCAGTGGGAGTTTTTCACCCATCTTCGATTCCACGTCTGTCTATCGCTTGCTAGCTAGGTTGCGACTTCCGCCGCCGGTCATCTTCTTCCGAAAGTCTTCCTGATTTGACGGATTAGCAAGGTAATAATAATTAATTTCCTTTCTCTCTGACCGATGGCTTCTCGTTTCGAGGTCGGAGGCGGTAGCCGAGTGGGGGATGAGGAGTTGGTGGGAGAGGGGGCGTCGCCGCGGGGGGTGCGGCGGCATAGGGAGAGGGGGTCATGGCGTTCCGTCGTCCCGAGAGCGATTGGATCCCTCCAATGTAGGCTGGATAGGATTAACATCAGGAAGATTCGCGTGCGGTTCGTGCGACAACCCTATGAGGTTCGGGTCCCCGGGTCAGAGGAAACGGTGTGTTCGCCTGGAGATAATGAGGTCGGAATCTACGTTTGATCATTCGAGTTGGGGCTCTGTTTCCTGATCCATCCGTATTTGCTTTATCTGTTGAATTTCCTGGAGTTGCCGATATTTGCCCCAGCGCCCCGTTCCTGGGGCTTGTTGGTGGGGTTTGTTGTTTTGTGCCTTGCCTGCTCCTTGAGTCCCTCACTGGCGCTGTTCCAGCATTTCTTCGTAGTCTAGAAGAGGGAAATTTATCACTGTGTTTGCACTAGGAGACGACGAGAACTTATCCGCGAGGTGCCCGACGATGTCGGCGAATGGATGAGGGAGTTCGCCTTCGTGATGATGCCAAGCGACGTGGTGTTGATGTCGAACTGGGGGGCGTGGAATCCACTAATGAATGAAAGGGTGGAGCTGACTGGGGAAGATCTTGCAAGAGCTCAAATTCTGATGGAACTGCCCGAGGCGTACCATCAGCTAGCGAGTTTGACGCGGAGCAGCCGGCTCACCCATGACTTTTGGCCCATAGGTATCTTTGATATTTGGTAGACCTTTAACTAGGCTTACCCTGATCTCTTTTTCCTTCGTAGGTGGGGACGTGATGCGAGGGCCAGAGGAAGTGGCAGGATCGGCCGAAGCCCCCGTCTCGGATGACACTGATCCTCGCGAGAAAGGCAAGGGGGTGGCGAGCGAGGTAGGATCCCGGGAACGGGGAGGCGGGGTCTCCCGTGGGGAGAGGGCGCATCCGGGACGGAGGGCGGCTGAATCAGGTATCTCTGCCGATGGGCCCGTCGTAGGTCTTCCTGCGGGCTCGTCCGTGCGGGAGGCCGGTCCCTCCGTCCCGCCGAGGGTATCGGAGGTGGTCGAGCCTCGCAAGGCGCGTTTGGTTCAGAAATGGTCATACGGGATCCCTTCGTGGGATATGGGGCGGTCGTCGAGCCCGAGTTGTGAGGGCACCCTCATTCGTTTCAAGAGGACTCGAGAGGTCGAGGCGTATCCAGAGGACCGTCTCCGTAAGTTTCATTTTCGAGTAGGCTGTGATGAGTCGGTTTTTGAGGACGCCGGGGTGGGGGCGCACCTCGCCGAGTATTGCGGGTTACCGCGCGATCGCGAATCCTTGACTCGCGTGGGGGTGGAACGGTTGTGCGGCTCTGCTGTATGGCACGTCATGCAGGTAAGTCGGTTCTCTCGCCTCGCGCTTTCTTTATTCGTGCCCCGCTAACTCGGGTTTTTTGTAGATGGTTACGGACCTGGCAGCCTTGCGGGGTCGCATTTCTCTGGCCGCCACCAGAGCGTCTCTTGAGGTAGCGTGGGCGAACCTCGGTGAGGTCAAGGTGAAGCTGAGTAATACGGAAGAGGAGCTGGAGAAGGTTAGGAGGGCCTGCGAGGTGGAAAGGGGGCGGGCCGCATACTTTGATTCGTCAAAAGCAAAGGTTGAGCGTCAACTCCAAGAGGTGACGAGGGAGAGGGATGACATCCGGTCGTCGCACGTCGCAGAGATGGCTAGCAAGGCAGAGGTGATCGCGTTACAGAGGCGGCAAATTGCCGACCTAAAGGAGGCCCTTGAGGCGGAGAAGAGGGAGAAGGGTATTGTGATGCGGCGGCTGGAGGAAAGGCAGGAAGCTGATGGAGAAGTGATCGAGGCCGCTATTCGCCGCTACCATGACGAGCATGTGTTGCTGATGTTGCAAGAGGCGAGGGATGCGGGAGTTCGTCAGGTGGCGAGAGGTGTGAGGGCTCGGTCGGCTGAGAGGTGGTGTCGCTGAGGAAGTGGGTTTGGGGAATCCTGTACATTCTTGTGAGGGTTATAACCAACGTCTTGTTGTAGTGTGCGGAAGATTCAATGTGTAACTTTCTTAATTTGATAAATGCATAGTGTTGGTCTTGTGTTAGACTGTCTTCTTCCTTGTTGTGCCAATATACCATTACTTTTGTGAGGGACGTAACTGCCCCCAACTTCGCTCTGTCAAGGATATTCGGGTCTTCGGGAGAGGGAAGTTGAGATATACCTCATTTGTCCGAGGTTTGTTGGGGAACTAAGTGTGAATCCCCGTGGAACGCGGAGGCGGGGCGAGGTGGCACCGTCTGTACGATCATTTGGGGAGCGTTGAAACCGAAATCCGACATTGATTAAGCAACGCGTCCCAGTTTCGGCCGCCCCGATTGAGGTCAGACTCATAATTGGTACGAACGGCGCATTCATGTTTCGGTCACCCCTACGGAGGCCGGACTCATCCTTTGCACGAGCGGTGCATAGAAAGAAGAAGCTAGGAGTGGCGTGTTTTCAAATGGGAGTAATCATTTCGCCGGGATTTGGGCGGGAATCGAAGGGGCCTGTTGGCGGTCGCGTGACTAGATGTTAGCCTGGTGATTCGACGGCAGGCGGGAATCGAAGCGACCCGACGCATCCAAAGCGGACGCGTGGCAGAGGCGATGGCTGCCATTATGCGAGGCGTCAGACCACGTGGATCGACACCGGATAGAGAACGGATTGATGACACGTGTCGCGAGGTCGATGGTCACGATGCTTTGTGTAGTCGCATAAAACGATCTCAGGCAGGGGAGCGAAGCAAAGCTAATCGTTGGGCGACGGTTTTGCAAGAGGCTGGAGTTTGTTAGAGATTTCATTATCCTTGTCGGAGTCGTCCTCGTGGGAGCGGTCGCCGATGTAGCTAAGCTGTCCGATTCGTCGGAGCCCGTTAGGTAAGAGGTCTGTTTTATAGATGTCTTCCTCGACGTCTTCGTTTCGTGGTCAGGGGTCGAGGGTGGTTGGGGAAGGGAGCTCCGCCGCGGAGACTGGGGGGGTGCCCTTCGAGATTGCGGGCGTGAAGTCGGTGCTGAAGAAGTCCATCGCGGAGATCTTCGAGATGTATGTCAGGCCACCGTATTCTGTTCGCGAACCGGAGCCGCAATAGAGGGTATGTTTCGCGGGCGACCGTGAGGTGGGAGTGTATGTGTCCTCGTTCGAGCAAGGGTTGCGCTTTCCCCCCCATCCGTTCTTGCTAGATGTGTTGAACTTCCTGGGGCTGCCCTTGTATCGCCTGATGCCCAATGCCATTAGTGTTGTTGTGGGTTTTCTTGTGCTATGCATGAGCAACCAGGTTCGCCCCTCGCTGTCCTTAGTTCGCTATTTCTTCACGGTGAAGAGGTTGGGGTCCTGCTATTATCTCTCCACGAAGAAGAGCCATCGGCTCATTAGGGGGTTGCCCGGGAAGATTAAGTTGTGGCGCCAGCAGTATGTGTTTGTGAGCGTGCCGGAGGAGGTGTTGATGAGATCTGATTGGGCGGAGCTGAATCCTGAGGCGAAGGAGGGGGTTGAATTGGGGGATGAGGAGAAAATGGTGGCCCAGCATCTAATGGCGATACCGGTGGAGGGCCGAGATTACCAGATGCTCGCTCGGGCTGAGATGACAGCGTCGAACATCTGGTCCGAAGGTACAATAGGTTTTGGTATTAGTGCATCTGAAGTGCTTACCCTGAACTTTCTCTCTTTGGCAGGTCGCACGATGAGTTTATCCGTTGAGGAGATGATGAAACGAGCCGCGGAGCAGGCGGGGCGAACGTCGAAGAGGACGGCCCCTAAGAGGTTGCGAGAGGAAGGTGCGGTGGGGAGTTTGATGAGGGTGCAGGCGTCCACGAAAAGGAGGAAGCTGCCTGCTAGCTCGTCTGTCCCCGATGCTCTGGGGTAGGGGAAAACCGGTCGGTAGGGGGGCGGGTCTGTGGAGGGAATCGCAACCCCCTTCATCGACCTGGAGGGCGGGGACGAAGGGTCGACTGGGGGAGGGGTGGAGGCCCCCGGGGCATGGTCGTCTAGCCCCCGAGTACCTGCTGAAGTGGAAGGGGTAGCCGTTACCGATCAGCAGTGGAGGGCTGAGACGTCGGGCGGTCCGGTCGAGTCCGCAGGCTGGGACAGTTGGCCATATGGTTGTCAGCTGTTCGGTTTGGAGAGTGTCACCGAATCCAGCTGTGAGGCCTCGCTGGTCCGTTTTAAGGCGAAGAGGACCGAAGTCGAGGGTTATCCTGACGAAGCTCTTTAAAGGGCGCCGTTCAAGGTGAGGGATGATGAGTCCGTGTTCGAGGATGGGGGCGTGGCGGCGAGGCTGTTGGAGAATATTTTCTTGCCTCACGATAGGGTGGCGCTGGAGGCGGTGGAGCCCGAGGGGTTGTACGGAACCGCGGTGTTGCGCGGCGTCAAGGTAGGTTTCGCAAGCCGGTTGGTGTTTGCCAGTGTGTTTTATCAAACACCATAAAGAGGCTCTATATATATTTTTTTTTTGCAGGCCATCAATTTGATGCTTGGAGTGATGAGGCACGTACCGGCCATACACAAGGCCGAGGGTGCCATAGCTAGAGTGGCGGACGAGTTTTCCGCCTTTCGCAAGAGTGCGGGTGAGGGAATGGCCAAGGAGAAGGAGCGGCGTAGTCAGCTCGAGGTGGAGGTAGAGCGCCTGAAGGCGGTCCTGGCCGATCGTGAGGTGCAGGCGACCGCGGCTAGAGAGAAGTTGAAAGAGCTGGAAGAGGCCCTTGGGAGGGAGGAAGAGCGTACGGTGGGTCTGTCTGGTCGTGCAAAGGCCACCGAGGAGGAGTTGGCTCGCAAGGTCGATGAATTTCGCTCGTACCAGGACACGACCGTCATCCCTGCCCTCACAGACACGATGTCCTGAGGCCTTGAGACAGGACGGGCGGAGGGGTGGGAGGCCTGCTTGGTCCGGATAAAGGAGAGGGTGGCGAGCCTGTCCCCGCCAGTCGAGCTCGACCTCGACGGACTCACAACTTGCATCGATGAGGAGGGGGACGACGAGGCAGAGATTGGCGAGGGAGGGGAGGACGTCGAGGTAGGGACCGGCGAGGCGGGGGGGAATGTCCCCGAAGGGGATGGGAAGGATGCCGCGACTGGTGGGTGCACCGTCGGCGCGGAGAATGTAACCGAGTAGTTTTGTATAGGTGTTAGGAAAGAAAGAAAGAAAGTAAAGTTTTGTGGGGTTGATACCCGTACTTTTTTGCAATCTTCGAACTTTGAGTGTGTGGAAATTAACTTTCATGGTTATGTTTTGGTATTGTTGTCTCTTAGCTCGGCGTTGGTCGAGCCGCATTTATTCCCTTTATTTAGGGTAGTGCACCCTCAAAGTTTTCGATCGGTTATTCTTTTTCCCTCGCCCGCACCGGGACGGCGGGGGGCGGTGAGGGGCGTGGCGTAGAGTTCGTCCCCCTCTTTTCGGAGGTCATTCCCGTGCCTGAGTGCACCTAAGTTACTGCTAGTGGTCTACTGGGAGTGGTCTTTTCATTAGATTTTATTAAAATGTAATAAACCAGACAGGTACCGGGTATGGTGTATAGGTTGGTCCGTAGGCAAACTGTCGAGCCGTTCTAGTTGGGTGGACGCCCTCGCTTCATTTGGCGCGTCCCTCTCCGTCATCGTGCCCCTGAAGGGGCACTGGGTCACTTCAGAGGGAGTGTCGTGCCGACGTTGGGGGCGGTTGTGGCTGCTCTATCCTCCGTTCCAGAATTGGGGGGAGAGGGAGTCCTTGGTGGTTGTTCTATCCCGCGGGGCTTTGTCCCGTCTGCTGGCTGGAGTAGCCGTGGGGCGGGCATGGGAAGGGGTGGTTTTCCACCGATCCGTACCTCTCACTGGCACATGTGGTCCAGGAGAAGTCAATGGGTGGAAGGCGCAGCGAAGGAGTGCCCGATGGGGGTGATTTGGCAGGTCTGGCCCATCCATCGGGTTGTCCGCCAGCCGCGCATGTGCCCGCGGGGCATCCGTGGAGGGTCACGGTATGCCATTGGAGCTCCCATCTCTGTGCCTTAAGTTGTCTAAGGGAAGGTGGGGAGCTGCGGGCAGGGCGCCCCTTGTGTAAGAGGAGTATCCTATCGGGGGTCATCGTGTCGGGGGAGGCTTCCCCCCAGAGCAGTTGGGGTTCTTCGCCTTTTCCACACCATATTTGGGGAGAGTGGGGTTGAGGGATTGGCCTTCCCTTAAATTATCTTTTTCTTCCCTCCCCTTTCCTCTGAAGGGGTTGGGGGGTATTTATAATGGTATATCTTTAGCCAGCTGTCTCCCCTTAACGCGATGAGCTGGAGTCAGCTTGGGACCGCGCATCTTGGAAACATCCCCTGACAGGTGGCGCCCGATGTGACTCATCAACTCATGTTTTTCAGCAGGCGTGCTTTTGTATCAGTGGCGCTTGCCCCGAGTATCTTTTTGGTTTGATGGGTCATTTCGATTGTCGGCTTTATGGGTGTCGGGTGTTGCTCATCCGTGTTGGCCCAGTGCGAGGGTTGTCTCAATCTGCGGGTCCTGATTTGTTTCCCGATGGTCGAGATGAGGGATCACAGGCCCGCTTTGGGATCTTATGCTTGCTTTGGAAGGATGGGTAGCTAGGCCCTTGCCCTCCTTATAGTCGGACGGGTATAGGGCCGTCGCCTACCCCGCATATGGCGCTTCGGTTTGGGTGGCCGAGCTCCGCAAGCTTGCCCCGGAGGTCTTCTTTGGCAGGGGGAGCGAGCACGTAGCTCGGCCCGTGCCCCTCTCCGGTTTGGGGTGGCGAGGATTGGTCCTGCCCCGGAGTCTTTGAGAGGGCGGGTATTGGGCCGTCGCCTCCCCGCAGCCTCTATAGTCGGACGGGTATTGGGCCGTCGCCTACCCCGCATATGGCGCTCCGGTTTGGGTGGCTAAGCTCAGTAAGCTTGCCCCAGAGGTCTTCTTTGGTGGGGGGGAGCGAGCGCGTAGCTCATCCCATGCCCCTCTCAGGTTTGGATGGTGAGGATTGGTCCTGCCCCGGAGTCTTTGAGAGGGCAGGTATTGGGTCGTCGCCTCCCCGCAGCCTCTGTCGTCGGACGGGTATTGGGCCGTCGCCTACCCCGCATATGGCGCTCCGGTTTGGGTGGCTAAGCTCAGTAAGCTTGCCCCAGAGGTCTTCTTTGGTGGGGGGGAGCGAGCGCGTAGCTCGCCCCATGCCCCTCTCAGGTTTGGATGGTGAGGATTGGTCCTGCCCCGGAGTCTTTGAGAGGGCAGGTATTGGGTCATCGCCTCCCCGCAGCCTCTGTCGTCGGACGGGTATTGGGCCGTCGCCTACCCCGCATATGGCGCTCCGGTTTGGGTGGCTAAGCTCCGTAAGCTTGCCCCAGAGGTCTTCTTTGGTTGGGGGGAGCGAGCGCGTAGCTCGTCCCGTGCCCCTCTTCGGTTTGGGTGGCGAGGATTGGTCCTGCCCCGGAGTCTTTGAGAGGGCGGGTATTGGGCCGTCGCCTCTCCGCAGCCTCTGTAGTCGGACGGGTATTGGGCCGTCGCCTACCCCGCATATGGCTCTCCGGTTTGGGTGGCTAAGCTCCGTAAGCTTGCCCTGGAGGTCTTCTTTGGTGGGGGGGAGCGAGCGCGTAGCTCGGCCCATGCCCCTCTCCGGTTTGGGTGACGAGGATTGGCCCTGCCCCGGAGTCTTTGAGAGGACGGGTATTGGGCCGTCGCCTCCCCGTAGCCTCTGTAGTCGGACGGGTATTGGGTCGTCGCCTACCCCGCATATGGCGCTCCGGTTTGGGTGGCTAAGCTCAGTAAGCTTGCCCCGGAGGTCTTCTTTGGTGGGGGGAGCGAGCGCGTAGCTTGGCCCGTGCCCCTCTCCGGTTTGGGTGGCGAGGATTGGTCCTGCCCCGGAGTCTTTGAGAGGGCGGGTATTGGGCCATCGCCTCCCCGTAGCCTCTGTAGTCGGACGGGTATTGGGCCGTTGCCTACCCCGCATATGGCGCTCCGGTTTGGGTGGCTAAGCTCCGTAAGCTTGCCCCGGAGGTCTTCTTTGGTGGGGAGGGGAGCGAGCGTGTAGCTCGGCCCGTGCCCCTCTCCAGTTTGGGTGACGAGGATTGGTCCTGCCCCGGAGTCTTTGAGAGGGTGTGTATTGGGTCGTCGCCTCCCCGCAGCCTCTGTAGTTGGACGGGTATTGGGCCGTCGCATACCCCGCATATGTCGCTCCAGTTTGGGTGGATAATCTCCATAAGCTTGCCCCAGAGGTCTTCTTTGGTGGGGGGGAGCGAGCGCGTAGCTCGGCCCGTGCCCCTCTCCGGTTTGGGTGGCATGGATTGGTCCTGCCCCGGAGTCTTTGAGAGGGTGGGTATTGGGCCGTCGCCTCCCCGCAGCCTCTGTAGTCGGACGGGTATTGGGCCGTCGCCTACCCCACATATGGCGCTCCGGTTTGGGTGGCTAAGCTCTGTAAGCTTGCCCCGGAGGTCTTCTTTGGTGGGGGGAGCGAGCGCGTAGCTCAGCCCGTGCCCCTCTCTGGTTTGGGTGGCGAGGATTGGTCCTGCCTCGGAGTCTTTGAGAGGGCGGGTATTGGGCCGTCGCCACCCCATAGTCTCTGTAGTCAGACGGGTATTGGGCCGTCGCCTACCCCGCATATGGCGCTCCGGTTTGGGTGACTAAGCTCTGTAAGCTTGTCCCGGAGGTCTTCTTTGGTGGGGGGAGCGAGCGTGTAGCTCAGCCCGTGCCCCTCTCCGGTTTGGGTGGCGAGGATTGGTCCTGCCCCGGAGTCTTTGAGAGGGCGGGTATTGGGCCGTCGCCTCCCCACAGCCTCTGTAGTCGGACGGGTATTGGGCCGTCGCCTATCCCGCATATGGCGCTCCGGTTTGGGTGGCTAAGCTCCGTAAGCTTGCCCGGAGGTCTTCTTTGGTGGGGGGGAGCGAGCGCGTAGCTCGGCCCGTGCCCCTCTCCGGTTTGGGTGGCGAGGACTGGTCCTGCCCCGGAGTCTTACGTTTCTGGGCTGAAATTTTCAGGTGGAAATGGCGAAATTCGAAGATGCAAAAGGGGAAAGGGTATTTCATTCGATACTTCCAGTTTCTGACTACATCACGACTGGTGTTCTGCGTTTTTCCGAGGGATTAGCTTGCCCTCGTCAAGGGGGGCTGGGGTGGGCGCGGCAGGTCTGATCCCCTTCTGCGGTGCCATCAGCAGGAGCCAGCTTTTGATGGTAGGAGTCGTCCCTCCGCCTTGTTAGGTCGGCCATCAGGTTCTGCTCTGGACCCTTGTGCTTGGTCGATCCCACGTAGCAGCTCCTAGATAGCTTCTGGCTTCCCCGCATGAACCCAACCCCTCGGGGGGTTTGGAACTTGACCATCTGGTGGAGCAGGCTGGGGAGCGCTCCGATGGCCGCCATGTAGGGTCGTCCTATGATCCCGTTGTATGCCGACGCAATGTCGACCACAACGAACAGAGTCATTCGGGTGACGACATGTGGTTCTTCTCCGAGGGTTATTGGCAAGGTGATCACTCCTACAATAGGGGTCGAGTGGCCGGTGAAGCCGACGAGGGGTCCGGTGCACGGTCTCAGGTCCGTCGGCCTTAACCCCATCTTTTCGACTGTGGACATAAACAGGATGTCGCAAGAGCTCACTGTGTCGATCAGGAGGTGGCTGACGATGGTCGTCCCTATTTGGGCCTCGATGACGATGGTGTCATCGTGGGGCAGCTCGACTCCCTCCAGATCCTCGTCGCTGAAAGTAATGGGAGGGTAGGTTATCCTTCTCCCCCTCGGATCCCCTCCAAGACCCGCCGTCATCACTTGTCTCACGTACGCCTTTTTGCTTGATGATGACGCTCCTCCGGAGGATGGCCCGCTGCATATCGTGTTTATGCGCATGACCGGTTTCGGGGGGGAGAGGCTCTTCCCGCTCTCCGTGCGTTGGAGGGTCTGCTCTCCGTGCCCTCCGGTGGTTCCCCTCCTCTCGGTCTGGTTTCTTGCCCACAAAGAAGCCCCCTAGGTGGCCCGCCTGGATCAGCCGCTCATTTCCCTTTTGAGGGTGAAGCAGTCGTCGGTGTCATGGCCATGGTCTCGATGGTATCGGCAGTATTTTCAGAAGTCTCTCCGGGCCGGATCCGACTTCATTTCCCGAGGCGGCTCCGGCAACAGTCCGGCTTTTGTCGCTGCTTCCATCACCTCTATCAGGGGGGCATTAAGCTGCGTGTAATGCGCCCGCAGGGGGCCTTCTTGTCTCGGGATGACTCGGGTGGGCCCTTAGGCCGGGGCGAACTCGCACGCCGGGCCAGGGCGATCTTGCGGGCGTCGCCCCACCGGTTCGCGCCTTGGTTGGGCCAACTGGTCGCGACCCCAGTGCCCCTCTTCTTGCCTTGGCCGAGGGTGTGACCGGGACTCACCTTGGAGCGGCTTCGCCGGGGGAAATAGGGCCTTTGTGCCGAGAGTCTCTTCGGCCAATGCATGCCTCTCCGCCATCGCAACCAGTGCCTCATAGTCGGTCGACGGATCTCGGAGCAGGGATTTGTGGAGGCTCCGAGTCTGTAATCCCGTCTTGAAGGCCAGCATAAGTACCTCATCGCCGCAGGTCACCACCGCCCGTCTCTCATCCTGAAAGCGGTATAGGTATCTGTCCGTTGTCTCCCCTTCTCCTTGGACTATCGTGCTGAGATAGTCCAAGGGCTTCTTCTTCGTTCGCCCGGCCCGAAACTCTTGGCAGAACTTATGGGACAGCTCACCAAAGCTCCCAATGAATCTTGCGGGTAGGCCGAAGTACCAGTCCAACGCCGTGTCCCTCAGACTTTGGGAGAAATGCCGGCACAGGAACGCCTCATCCACATCCTGCACCTCCATCGCCCCCCAGTATTGCTGTACGTGCGTGAGGGGGTCGCCTCTTCTGTTGTATGTGGCCAAGTGGGGGGGTTTGAACCTTATTGGCCTCGGGGCAGACGTGATCCACCGTGCAAGCGGCGTGGCCTCCTCCGGATAGGTAGGGCGCTCGGGCGCATCCCCTCTCCGCCATTCAGGGGTCTGGCTCCGGTCGCGCCTCGGTCGCCGCCGGTCCTCCCGCCCCGGGGAGTAGCGTGACGGTCGCCTGGCGGGGCTCCTTTCCTGGGTCGAGGATTCGACGGGTTGCGGGCTACGGTTCTCCCAGTACCATCGCCCCCCGGCCGCCTCCCCTTGGATCTCCATCCACTCCTGATTCTCCTGCAGAAGCCTTTCGCACTCGGTGGTGAGGAAGCGTAGTTGTCGACAAACGGCTTCCTCGTGCAGGCGATCGGAGGAGTGGTGAAGCGAGACGGACTCCCTCCTCCCGGTGGGGACCTGGCCAACAACGGGCCCCGCCCGTCCCCGAGCCGCCGGCCCGTCGCCGTCACCTCCGGGATTTCCCGGTTGCCTTTGTTCTCCCTCCTTAGCCTTTCGCGCTCCGCGATGATGAAGCGGAGCTGGTGGCGGGCGGTTTCTTCGTCCTGGTAGGCCCTCCTGGCGGTCTCGGTCGCTTCGTCCAAATGCCTTTACGTGGCGGCCGCTTCCTCCCGGCGCCTCCACAGCCGCGCGACCTCCATTTCCTCTTCCAGGAGCTTCTGATGGGCCGCAACCTCCTTGGCGAGCCACCTGTCTCCCCCCTCCTCCTCGAACTGAGGGTGGAGATTCCGTCTCACGTTTGGGGGCTCCGAGGGGCCGGGCGGTGGCTCCGCTCCTGCCACCGCGTAGCCTCCCATCACCTGAGTGACGGCCTCGAAGCTCTTCAGGATTACGCGGGCCGAAGTATGGTCTGTCTCGGTGCCCATCCCCGGAGGGGGGTCGGGCACCGGGGTGATTAGTAAAGAGAGTGGCTCCTGACCCACGGGATACTTGCCGTGGTCAGGGTTCCGAGTGATCGGCATGTAGTCTAACATGGGTGTGACCCTTCGATCCCACAGACGACGCCAATTGTTACGAGGTGGAACTCGCGCACAATGAATTTGTATTGAGGGAAACCAAGGGCACAGTGGTTATGTTGATAAGAGGGTTTTGGTGGGCTATTTAACAGGTGATTAGTGGGGTGAAGAGGCTGGACTTGCCGTCAAGGGTGGCCACGGAGCCAAATCTCACCGGACACGGCGGAAGAAGATCGGGTGGCGGGAGCCAAAGGTTGACGTCGACCAGGGGGCGAGCTTTCCGGACACGGCGGAAGAAGATCGGGTGGCGGAAGCCAAAGGTTGATGTCGACCAGGGGGCGAGCTTTCCTGCACCACGAGCAACTCGTCAGAAGGGCGGGGTTGGGGTCCAACCCTTAGCCCCTCCGATGCCTAAGTCAGTAATAGGGCTTAAAACGGGGGCTAGACACGCCGGTCGGACTGAGGGTGTGTCGTCCGTACGTGGCGAGCTATAAGTGGGAGAACAAAGATATGGACGACCTTTGCTCTCGTGTGTGAGTAATGGATTGAGAGAGAGAATTTACCAACCTCCTCACCGTAAGAAGTGGGGGGGTATTTATACCTGATGGGAGATGGCTAGGTGGGGCTGACCTGGCATGCTGACTCGACGTGCTGAGCTGGCTCGGCTGTTGATCACTCCTTATTTTACACTTTTTTCCCGCATGTTTGCATGCCATTTAGATCGCCCAAATCATGTTTTTCACGATATATCGACGATATTGCGATGCTTTTCACGATTTGTTGTTTTTGTCGCATTTCAGGTGATTTGGCGCGATTTGAAGTGATCTCGAGATGCGCTTACTCTAGACGGTCACAGACGACCTCCCCGAGGGGTATTTTGCTGTTGGAGAGGAGCGGAAGAAGAATGGACGTCGCAGGAGCGACGAGGAGGCCAAAATAAGCTGATTGGGCATTTTTTGTGTCCCACTCGGCCGAGTGGAGGAGCCACTCGGCCGACCAGCGAGACACCGCTCGGCCGACCAGATCAGTCACGATTTACATGTGCACTCGGCCGAGCGACGGAGACCACATCGGCCGAGTGACGACATCTCGTCCGCCCGAGTGGCGCCCAGACGGAGCCCTTCAAAAATCTCCATGTTACTGTTTTTCGGCTGCCTGAGCTTCAGAAGACCCACTCGGCCGAGTGGATAATCCCGACCGCCCGAGTACCATGAAGCCATCGGCCGAGTGACGACAACTCACTCGGCCGAGCCGCCCCCGAGGTGAAGACCCCTGAAGATCGAGACTTACTGGAAATTTACAGGGTTTTCACTCGGCCGAGCGACTTTTGTCACTCGGCCGAGTGCGACGCGCTGCCTGTAGCGAAAATTGCGGAAAACAGGCTGCGCAGGGGTATTTTGGTCACAGTTTTTGGACGATTTTGGGGGCTATTTAACCCCTGTTTTTACCCTAGTTTTAGAGAGCTTCTTCTTAGATTTTTGCAGCTTTTAGATTTACTTTTTAGCTTTATTTTTGAGATTGGAGAAGAGAAAAAATTTGATTTTTGTTGGAATAATTGAAGAACTCCATTGGTTTGCTTTTCTCTTCTCTAAAAATTCTATTTTTATTGCATATCTCAATATTGTGATGAATTCTATTGCTTATTTCATTGATTATTTTTGTGATCTTGCTATGAATTGTGAGTAGTCGCCACGTCTTGGGGCGTGGGGATGAACCCTACAAGCCCAATTTCATATTTGTGATGAATTAGTAGAAATTTTGCTAGAATTGATATCTAGGGATTAGATTGCGATCAATTTATTACGGATAGCTAGGAGTTCATACCGATTGGGATTTGCAAGAGATTGGATCCCAATTCGATAGGAAACCCTAGAAATCCGAATTGGGTTGGAATCGAATTTCCGTAGTATCGGTTTGCAAGAGATTGGACCGATACTAGGGTTTCCGGTTCCAATTCCGCGCCAATACCCGTTTGCAAGAGATTGGACGGGTAGGAACTATCCCAATCTAGGTCGTGGGCCGAGTTTGCAAGAGATTGGGCTCGGTGCGCGATTGGACGATGATGTTGATCCTAATGCTAGCTTCCCTAGGCTAGGGTTTGCAAGAGATTGGACCCAAACCTAGGATAGCTATAGACCGGCAACAGCACGAGAGCGTGAGCTTGGTTCTTCATTCAGTTGCAACTAGTTCATCCAAAATCTTATTCTAGCGATTTTGATACCGATGAACCACATTCATGAAATACGGTGAGTAGCGGGGATTCCCCATTCCCTAGACGTTCTTTATTTGATTTGATAGTTCCACACTTTGTCTGACGATTGTGACAGGATCGCCAAAGGCAAATCTTTCTTCTTAAATAGCCAGGTTGATTGGAACAAGCACGGTCATTCGTCCTCCCTGTGTTCGATATCCCGCTCGCCGCTATACCGTGCGCTTGCGGTAAAACTACAACCGTTGCTCTGGGTGTGTATCCGGGGTGCGATC
>JAULAV010006513.1:0-51167 GCA_030789695.1 Scilla litardierei | reverse complement strand
AAATTCATATGCCATGTTTTAATTTTCATGAATATCCCCTTGAAATTCTAATCAACATCACTTCTTTTGAAAATCTGAAATTTTGATGTGGGTTCATGCTTGGATTCTGTTTTCTGTGGTTAAAAATAGGGTTTGAAAAAAATATGAGCTTGTAGATCTTGAAATCCTATCCCAAAATCATTTAAATATTGATATATGTTCAATTCTGTAATTAGGAGTAAAAATTCATTGTTTGCAAGATGTCTGAAATTCTGTCAAGCTGTACACTGTTTAGCAAAATGAGTGTTATTACCTGCACACTTCATGGATTTTGCTGATTCTGGTCTTGTTGGAAAGTTAAGAATTTTCTCTAAAAGTTCATCTGTTATTCTTATGTAGAATTTTTGGCTAGAACATGCCTAAAATTGGCTTTGAACATAGACCGTAAAATCTGTCTGCAAAACAGAATTGACACACTTCACTAATTAATTCACTATAAATCATATAGCTCATATCTTTACATGCAATTTTATCTGTGAATCCCAAACTTCCGTATCTCCAACTTTCATTTGTATTATTTTGTCAAATTCCTAAGAGAAATGGATGTATGGTGTTGATCTTTATAGATGTCCAGCAAATTCCTGCAAGCTGAAGTAGTTAAATGGTGTGATAATTTGTGTATTGTTGTTATCCTACTTGCTATAGTGCAGATTATCGTTGTTATATGTAAATTAGATTAATGACATGTTTTTCCAATTTATTTGCTAATGTGATTGATATGTGGAATATGATGCATGTCATGTGTTCGATGAAATGTCTCAATGAAGGCAATAACCAGTAAATTGAGAAACGTGTATGTGTTAGTGTTGGCCTTGAGCCACATTGATAATTGGTAAAGTTAGAGGCTTGAATGGCATGGATACATTAAAATTTTGAGTGGATGATATGTTGTGATAGAGGGCATGTCACGTGAGTGCATGACCCTACGTTTAATGATGGACAGTTGAAGTGATATGTGCATATTCATGCCATCAAGACTCCTAACGTGTCACTTATGATGTTAACTTATAAAAATTGAATAAATCTCTCTAATGAGGGTGAGTTAGCAAAGCCCTGATTTTAGGTGGGATTTGAGTAAATTATGGATATGATTATGAGGCCTGGACTGTGAAGTTGGGAGATGATTATGTGATGTGTGGAGTTTACACCCACTCGCCTTTACCGGGAGTGGAGGGGATTTCCATATTTAATTCCCACTCGCCTTTACCGGGAATGGAGGTTTCAGGGGGTTGTAGAGCCTCACTCCTGCCAGGGACGGGGGAGCTGAGAGGCCTGGCGTACAGTGTCCGTGTCCACTGCGTCGTGTGCTAGTTCACCCAAAATTTGGGATGAAGTCCAGATATCCCACTGTTTACCCAAGTCCCAATTAATTCAATTCTAAAATAATAAAATGAGGATTGGTGTGTTACTCCTTCTGCTGACAGCACTCCCTCTTCCCTTTGCCTGATCTCTGTGATTCTGGGTCATGCCTCAGACACTTGCACTCATTTATCAGATAATGGTTGCTTGGACACTTGTATTATTATTATTATTGTTATTATTATTATTATTATTATTCGTGCTAACCTCTTTTGCAGCAGCTCGATATTGGACCGTAGGTATGATCCCCTTACTTAGCTGTTTACTTTCCTTACGTTACTTAGTTCGCATGCCTTAGTTCCTTGCCATGTCTGGTGGAGTAATAACCTTAGAATGATATTCCAAATGCAAGTTGGTTCCTACTGGGGCACGCGTTGACGTGCTCCTCCCCATTTTCCAGGTAGCAGGGTCACCTTGGTTGGAGGCGACTTGGAGTCGGGTCTCAGGTGTAGCGTTTGGTGAGTGATGTAGCCAGTAGAGTGACTTGGTTGTCTTTGAAGGTGGAGAGTGGTTGTATGTATGTATTGGTGTACTTGGACTGTGCATAGAAATGAAGCTTGTATGTATTAAATGTTGTTGTTGTTTTGGGTGACTGTTGGATATTTTAGTGGAGCTTCACTGTACTATCCCAGCATATGCACAGTGGCCTGCTTATTCAGTTTCTTCTTTCTCTCTCTTTTCCTCTTCATCCCCTCTACTCTTCAGGATACTTAAAAAAAGATTTAGTAGTTCTGGGTATTCTGGAGAACGGGGCATGACACACAGGTTCGTACAATGACCTCAAGTATAAAGGACCAACTAGCCTATCATCACTAAATAGTTAACAATGACAGTTTAGTTAAGATTAACCATTTGACTACTCTTTATTGTGTCGTTCAGTGGACTCATTCTCCAATGAGCGCATGTGCCTCATCTCCGACTTCTCCAGGTCGAATGATTATGAGATCATCATTACCCTTTAGGATAAGACAAAGAAACAATGGTCTATCCGATGTGCCGATATCCTTTTCTCGACACATTTATGACCATGAACATTTTAAGACCCAAGTTCCTATCGGTCATTCACTTTCCACAATCGAGATCTACATCTAGATACATGTATGACTTTAAGTCTAAGAAAATTATCCAAGTATTAAAAAATATTTAATCATGCTAGGATAATTAGCACCAGTTATATATGAACAAGATGTTTTCTCGATAAATTGCCTTGAGGGCATATATCTTCCTACATCTCCCACTTGAACTTAGGCTATTTAACTCGGTATCTCATACCATTATAACATATCAGTCACTACAGACGTTCATATGTCAAAGCCTAAAAGGGATCTGCTAAAACGTATCTATTATGCAGTATTACGGAGTCTTATTACTAATACACAATTGATCACACAATGGTGATTTCTCGACACCGTCTTTGGATCTCATCCAACGATTTTTCTCCTTCTGTATTGCTAACGATTAGCATATATGACTTAATTTAATGATTATTATTACAAACTAGTCAGTCATATCATAGCATATTCCAATATCTTGTGTCATTTATGTCCATCACATTAATGACACCCAAAGTTCTATATCTCTGACATAATCAAAACTCTTTACAATTTTAATGGAAAACTTGTAAATGATGCGATATGTTAGCAAAATGTGTGAGACTAACAACACCAAGAGTTGCTATGTGAATAGACGTTTTTGGCTCAATTCACACCCGTTGCTTTGCAAACAGACCTTTTTGCTCAGTTCACAGAATTATTATTATTTGGATAAGGTAAGTATTATAATAAAAAAACCAATGTATACAAAGCACAAGGGCATAACCTTGAAAATAAAGTTATGGATAGACCCCTAACAATATTAGATACCTAGACAGCTGGTACAAACATTAACGGGGCCTAAAGTAAAAAACAACAGTAAACCCAAAACTACCCAAACACAGTATCTGCAAATCCTCAAGAGCATTGGAGCCCTTTATTTTCTATGGATGAAACCACCCCTTGTAAGGAATCAACATGAGTACATACTTTGAATACGACATACTCAACTAGCTGGGATTTGCATTAGGTGGCTCATTATGCTAGCGAGAATTACGCTCCCTCCAAATAGCATAAACATTCATTGCTAGCATAAGGCGCACAATCATACCCAGAAGAGAGGTATGACTAAAACATCTTATCCAATAAATAGTCTCAGACCATGAACGTGGTTCCCAAGGAAGGTCACATTTGATATGCAAGGAACACCATATGAACTCAGTGAAGGAACAATAAAAGAATAGATGCTCCACTTTTTCACACCCAGACACGAGGGTCAGAAATGCATCCATACCGTAGTAGCTTATCCTTAGTAGTAAGAGCACCCCGAATAGCTAACCATAGAATAAAAGCATGCGGAGGAATCCTTCACTTATGCCAAACCACCTGCCACCAGTCAACCATGAGAGACCAATGCGTCAAAATTTCATAAGCACTGCAAATAGAAAACATTCCTGGGGAATTTAGCCACTCCAATTCATCAGGACTGCTTGAATTAGGTTTAAAATATATAGTCGTATTAGAATACAACCGTATCAAATTTGGAGATTGTGCCGAGGGCCAACACCATTCCTTTCATTCACAAGGGCATCCACAGTAGCATTGTGACCCAATCAAGAACCATAAATAATACGATATCCAAAAGTTTCCACAAGAGGACCAATAGGATGCCAATTATCAAACCATAATAATATACTACTGCCATTACCGACATGAAACCTCATATATGCTCGAACAAAAGGATAGAGAGTCAGAATTTTCCTTCAACTCCATGAGCAATTACCTGGGCATGTCATCTCCCACACACTCTGTTCCCTCAAAAGATAGGAATAAACCCAAGAACACCACACAAAGTCAGGAGGACGAGAACACAATAACCAAAGATACTTCATAATAGCAGCCTTGTTCCAATGCTCCATACTCTTAATCCTTAAACCATCGTCGTCATAAGGCAAGCAAATAGAATCCCAAGAAACCTTAGCCCCTCCAGATGACAAATCACTACCCTTCCAAAGAAAAGAACGAAGAGTAGCAATTTCTTGCCTAATAAATGCCTTCGAAAAAATAAATATGGAAGACCAATACACCTGAATTGAGAACAACATGGATTTAATAAGTTGAAGTCTACCTGCAAATGACAAAGCACGATAAACCCAACTCTTAGCTTTAGCTACAATCCGCTTTATTAACACACGGCAATCTGCGGCTTTTAGCTTAGTAGAATTTAAAGGAAGATAACCCACATGTAACGTACCATCTTGATACCCAAGAATACCAAGTAGGTGCTCTACACTCTGAGAAGACACTCCACAAATAAACATATGGCTCTTTGTAGGAATAGGTCTAATACCAGATAATTCTTGAAATTGACTGATGCATTCTCCAATCATAACAGAATCAAATGTCGCTATACAGAAAATCATAATATCATACGTAAAACACAAATGGGAAATCTTCTCCTTTACACATCTCCAATGAAATCGAAAAGCCATCTCCTCAACCATACGACACATCAAACCTGAGAAAACCTCCATACCCAGAACAAACAAATAAGGGGACATAGGATCTCCTTGACTTAACCCACGACTTCCAGGGAAAAACCCCTGCAATTCTCAATTAATACAAACAGAATATCTAGCTGTAGAAATGTACTTCTGAATCCAACCAACAATCCTACACGGAAATCCCATAACATGAAGCACAGATATCATGAAATCCCATCGAAGAGAGTCATAAACTTTCATAAGATAAACATTCAGAGCACAACAAGGAGGCCCACCCTTTCGATGATAATTACGTAACAATTCTTGAGAAAATAAGATATTGTCACTAATACTCCTGCCCTTAATAAAAGCAGTCTGATAAGGGCCAATCAAAGGTTATAACACTTTTCTCAACCTATTAGCAATAAGCTTTGCAATACATTTATAAACTATACTGCAATATGAAATAGGCCTAAAATCCTAGACTTGAGAAGGATTAGGAATTTTAAGAATAAGAACAATGGCAGTTGCGTTTACATGTTTCAATAGCTTTCCAAAATAAAAGAAGAACCTTATAGCACAAAGCACATCATCTCTAACAATGCTCCAAGCCTTCTTAAAGAAACCAGAACTAAAACCATGTGGGCCAGACGCTTTATTATCCTTTAAATAGAAAAGAACCTCCTTAATCTCATCATTAGTCACCTCCTTAGCTAGGTCATGACTTTGCAATTCAGAAACTTGCTTAGGCAACACTTTAGCAAGTCGCTAGATTTGATACAGTCTCTTCACATAACAACTCTCAGAATTGTGAACTGAGCAAAAAGGTCCGTTCACATAGCAACTCTCATACTAGTGATGTGAACTGAGCAAAAAGTTCTGTTTGCATAGCAACTCTCATAAGTTCTGTTCGCATAGCAACTCTCATGACACCTTCCCTAGTGTAAATTGTAAAATGATATTAATATTTACAAGTTTGTCATTGTATATATTTTGCAAAATATGAATTTTTAATTCTTAATAGTATTATTTAAATTTGTAAATACATATTAGTATACAAATTTGATAGTATTTGATAGTATTTGTTAAATACTTTAGTTTTTAAGTATTTGATGCTGTAGTATTTAAGAGTATTTGATAGTATTTGATATTTTTTAAGTATTTGAAACTACCGATACATACGAAACAAAACTTACATCCAAAAATCACCGAAACGGACGATATCGATATCGAAACCGAAATTTTCGGAGAAATAAAACCGAGACCGAAACCGCGACCTAAAACATTGTTATGCTATATGAATGTCTAAGTGTAAAATATTCTATAATATATTGTTTCTATCAATATTTGTAATAAAATCAATATTCATATGCATGATAGGAATTTTTAGTTGTAGTAGGAATTTAGGGATTTTGGTAAAAGATATGACTTTTATAAATAAAAGAGTAAATTACAAGGATAATTTGGTCTCTTTCGAGAGGAGGAATGCTTTTCTAAGTTTCAATTTGAGAGGAAGCCGAACTCTCTCACTGACATAAGGGGTCTACTCCTATTTTCAATCAATATTCTTTTTCAAACTCAACATAAGAGAAATAGCCTTAGCCCCTTTCATATATTGGACTGATTTGCCCAAAATTACAAAATATCATTGATGCTTAAAATTATAAGTTTGCCACACACACCCCAATTCTAACATTACCTCGACCCAAAGAACCAACTTGTCCTCATGGTGTTGTCACACTAAGGATGCTCGTCCCCTCTTGGGTCTTCCTCAATCTTCGTCAAACCCCCGATAACCTCTCTTTTCGTCGTGTTGCCTCGAAATGGTAGCCGTCACATATGGATGGTTCAGGTCCCCTTTGGCCTACCCTTCGCTGTCCCATGGGCCGTGGGCCTCCTGTAGTCTAACTATAGCCTATCGGATTCCCTCTGTTGTCGTCGGACTACCTACGGTCTCTACTGTCTTCAACAAAGCCCAGATAGAAGCCATGGTGATCACCCAGCCTGCCTGAAGGTCCTTCGTCACCAAAACACTGACGTTGATGCTCGGGAGGTCTTCCATCTGAAAACCAGGGGCCATGTGCCCTTTAAAATTGTCGTCGGGCCATGGAAGGCCCTGCCCAGGGCTCGTGGGCCCCAGGACGCCCAAGGCATACCAACCAATATAATATAATTGATGTCCATGGGATAAAAATAAACAATGTGTATGTAAGTTACTCAAAAATATAAATACTTTCATTTAAAGCAAGTTATTCAAAAATATATCATTTTCATTTTGTATCCCAATTATCTCTCCCCTTTGTCATATTATTGTATATTTTATTTTTAGGTTATATATATATATATATATATATATATATATATATATATATATATATATATATATATATATATATATATATATATATCTCTCTCTCTCTCTCTCTCTCTCTCTCTCTCTCCCCTTGTTCATATCACCCCCCCTTTTGTCATATTTTTACGTATTTTAAAACATATTATTTCTCCTAATTTGTCATTAACAAAAAGAATGTGAGTGACTCAATATATCTTTCTTCTAATAACATTATCATAAAGAAAGAGTGATTCAAAAAATAATGTGTCAATATTCATTCTCAATCTTTCTACACATGTTTAATATTTAATTCGTCTTAAATATCATCAAAACATGTTGAAACACATAATATGTTGAAAATCATCAAGTATCAAGTGACTCAATATAGTCATCAACGGATGTGTATCAAGGTTGAAAAACATCATTTGAAATATATACGTCACTTGAAATATTTTGCAATTTATATGTGTCACATTCTTGAGTTATGTGTCAATTTTTTGTCACAAATTAAAATTCTCAGAATATGGATCATACTGGAAAAAATATCGAAAGTAAATATATGTCACCATGAATGTATCACTTGTAATATATGCATGATTTTCAAGTCTTAAAAGTGGCTCAAACTAATATATGTAAAATTCACAAAATTTGTGTCATGCCATAACAAATGGATATATCATGTAAGCATTGAAATAAATCCAAGATTTTCAAAATGTGTCATGAACCACATGGATCATAAATATATGCATGACAATATCACTTAATATTGGTCATATGAACCATTATGTGTAATCTAAGATTAAGATTTTCTATGTGCATATCTTAAATTTTTTATATATATGTAGCATAGAAGAGATACTCAAATTGTGTCACTAAATCATTGAACCACATATGAAAATATGTAAGACAATTGAGATACATCTTATATTAACGATATGAAGTATATATAAAATAATGATTCCATCAATATACTTCAAAAATTGTGATTCTCAAACTAGAATGCATAACAATGTATTGCATCTCATATAGGATATAACAAGTATGTAGTAATATAAGTGTTAAATATAATCATATATATGACAATATGGCATAAATAGAGTCACTTTAGCAATGTTAAATATCTCACATATATGCAATGTTGTTCATTATGCAAGCATAAGTGACTTACTATATCCAAGTGTCAAGATATCTATATGTATGAGCATGTGTTAATAAAACAAAAAATGGATCTAATGGCACTATAAATCCATGTGTCAAATAGATCATAGTAGATACATGAAACACTTTATGTTTAGTATTATAAACATGGAACACAATGTAATTGTTATGCTTGTATCAATGTGATACTGTTAAATAGGAGCATGTTTAATATCATATCACAAAATGTGTGAATTCAATGAGTGTATCTAAACACATAATATATCATATCATAAATCTCATATCATGCACATAACATTCCAATTTATGCAAGAGATGATATCAAGGTATTTGATAGGACTATTTTGACCGGGCCCGGAAGAGCCAAGTCAACTACGACCGGTCAACCGGCCTACTACGGCCTTGGGGCCCCGGCCCAAGGATCTCACGGGCGGGCCACACTTCTCCGCCCAAGGCGAAGACCCAAAAGACTGCCCACTTTAATAGTGAAGAAAAATATGGCCCGACTTAAATGGCCATCACTCTCTAACCATCATGGCCCGACTTAACGGCCCGACTTAATGGCCATCACTCTCCAGCCATCAAGGCCCGCCAAATATGGCAACTGCCCAAGTCCATCACTCCAGCCATCATGGCCACCTTTATAACATTCATCTCCTCATCAAGACGAGCGCAATTAGTGGGGGTTAACACTTCCCCCATTTGCACGTCCCCATGAATGATGGCCATGATGTCACATCATGGCACATTATTAGGACGAGTCGCCTATATGAGGAGGGGGTTGGCATCATCCAAGGGGGCCGGAGCTTCACGATCTACAACGGAGGTATCTCTTACCCCATTTTACACCTTCTTCCATCTAAGATATTTCTCCTCCATAGCTCGGTCCGAGGATCGGTGCTTGGTCTCTCCGCGAACCAAGTCCGATCCCACCGAGCATCTTTTAGTCCAGATCTGACTTTGGCATCAGAGGGGAATTGGTCAGAACCAAGGTCCGACCTCCCCTGACGAGCTCTCTCGTCTATTTAGGTCCAGGAGATCCAGCGACGCCGAGGCTACCCCTCAGCGTGCTCCCAACCAGAGCCGAGCACCCTCGTCCTCGAGTCCGCTCATCTCCAACACCAGGAGGCCATCGCTCTGCCGAGGCTACCCTTCAGTGGGCCGACGCGAAGATCAGCGCATCCCTCACCGAGCGGCCCCGACTTCAACCGATCTCGGAGGTTGTCATCCCGTCGAGGCTACCCCTCGGCCTGTCAAAGAACGCAACCGCGCCTTCCCGCTCAAGCGAACGTGCCATCGGCCGACCCCACGGGTCACCTCCGTCTCACGTGAAAGCCACGACAACACGGGGGTCCCGTGTGTCCCCTTTGACCGCGTTGACCCCGCACCCTCCATACTATCGATTTGCAGGTGAAAATTCACCCGTAAACATTTGGCGCCGTCTGTGGGAACGAGTTAACACCTATGTCATCAACCACATTGGCACTGGGTCGTTTTACAAAATCAAAAGATTTGAGAGACCGACTGTGGAAGTAGATGCATACCAGATCATTCTACGCTCGTGCACTCTCAACACAGGCTTTCTGAAAGATGAAGGCCACCTTTCCTAATAATCCCCAGGTTCAAATCCTTGAGCATGGGTCCTCCGCCATCTGACCTTATCGCACCATGCGGACGATCCATCTCTCACCTCGGCGGGATCTCGCCACACCAATCAACCCTCTCGACAGTGGTCTCGTCGATTCCGGCGGCGATGAGGCATGAATATTCTTCCCCATTTCCGGAGGACGTCGATCTCGTGGGTAAGTTCTTTAATGAGGCATGGAAGGAAACTCCCCCGAGGAGGAAATCACCATCGACAAAGGCAGCAGATCCCGCCTGCTAGGGAGCTCGAGACCTGACCAACAAGTTTGACCACGACGTTGCAGGCCTCGTCTTCCCTATCCACATGCCACATGACAATGTTCCCAGCGCGGATGGGGAGGATCGACAATCAGTCGGCTAGAGCAACATGAAATGGAGCAAGTCAACCAAGAAAGCAAATCTGGAGCCGAATCACCAAGGATCCGCATTAGATCTCGCTGATCTCGGGTCCTGACTTGACGATCCAATGGTGATGCTCCCTGCCAGGGGGCTCTTCCCCGACAACAAGTCCCTAGCCAAGGGAGCTGATTTGGCGTTTCCTCCGATAGCCGCCGAACTGCCAAGCCTGAGTTTCCTACCTAGACCGTCGGATCCGTGCTACAACTGAACTGCCAAAGCCTTCCAGCTCACCGTGAGGTCCACTCTGTGGATGCATTCCCAGGCAGCGGCGACGACCTCCAATGTCTAATTCCATGAGATAGCTAGTTCTCGACGGAGGAAAATGGAGAGTTCCCTTTATCTGGTGCTGGGCCCTTGGGAAGATCCCTCCCCGACGACTTCCTCGCTGCCAACCGGACATACAACGCCATCTTCTGGCACTCGAACATCGACGTGGACATCGGTGTCACTTGAGGGGACGGCTACTACAGAGGCTGTGGCGTAAAAGATGACCGCAGGCGTATCGGAATCAAGCCCACCACGAGCTCTGAAAGGACCATGGCCAGTAAAGCTAGCAGCAAAGGACCAGTATATGTGCAGGCAATTGCAAATAGTACAACATCCTACGCTCTGAGATAAACCGACTCAAATCAAAGATACATGAACAGGAAGTGGAAGTCAGCAAGCACTCTCTCGTGATGGGAGCGATACAACCGCCCTATCCATTCAGGTGTTGCTACCACATGATTATCGATGTGCTTATGGAACGAACGATCAAGGATGTCTTGCCTGCAGTCCAGAGCAACAAGGAGGGTCTCGAAGAGGTCATCTCTCGCCTAAATGAAGCCCTGGAGAAAAAGAAAAAGGAGATGGTGAGCTTTGAGCCAGAGCACAAGATAAAGATGATGAAGTCTGATGCCGACGCCAACAAAGACGAGGCGATCACCGATCGGTTAGACTACGACGAGCAAAAGGATCAACCAAAGACGACACTGTCAACGAAAGAGGTCATCGCCTCGTTCCTCGAGGCAGAGGTCTTCACCCCATACCCAGCTAGAGGGGCACGCCAAGGAGCAAGCCGAGCTCAAGGCCTTTCAGCAACAGACCAAGAGCAATCGACTTCCAAGGCAGCGAGCCAAAGAGGTCAACGCGCTCTATGCCAAGATCAACAACGCTTCCTAACGGGCCGCCTCGTCGGCAAGCACCGGCGACCAACTTGCTGTCCCCAGGCGACAACTTCGGGATCTACTGTCGGGGATGCTCCATGGCCTGGTCAGCCCGAACCACTACCTCTCCATCGGCCAGGTCGCAGCCGAGGCAGATCTCCATGTTAGCCCCGACGACGACGGCCCCGCCGCAGCCGCAGCCGATGATGATTGCCCACGGCGTTCCCACCGCCGACATGGCTGTCGCAGCACTTCCGAGCTCGGGTCTCCTCGTGTCAAGCTTGAGACCCCCCCTCCGTTGACCTCACCTCTGCTCGGATGAAGGGAATGAACCTGGGTAGAGCTTGGAGGCAAGGATAGCACTGCGAGCTTCACAAACGGAGGAGGAGCAGGCTGATCTGAGAGGAACATACAAGACCCGCGTCACTTGCTTCAAATCTGGGGGCATGCGCCACAATACTTCTGGGGCCGAGCTCGATTCTTCCCCCCGAGTTTTGAGTCCTGAGCTCCGCCTGATCCTCGATGCAAGGCTCGCTTTTTCCAACCGACCCAGCAAAAAGATATACTGTCATGAATAGCTCAAGAGCAGAGCTACACCGAGATCCTCTTGCCAAGCAACGCACACTGAGTTTAGCAGAGCATGGCAAGCACATCGTACCGAGCTGTCCCCATGCCGAAGCACCAACTTGCCGAGCAGCTCCCCCTACCGAACTGCTGAGCGCGTAGAGCTGCTAACCATGCTGATCTCCCATCCACATTTGGCTCTTGACTCGCTAGGATCAATGATTGGTATAGGGAAGAGTGCAAAACAATTTGTTGGAGAGACGTGGCGGAGCAACGGCGAATCTGGTTTCAGGGACGCTCGTCGCCCTTGCCGATCTGTTCGACTTCGGGATGCGGAAGCGCTATCAAAGGGGCATGAATCACCGGTGAACGATGCACTGGAGGATTAAGCTCTCCGGCCTCTTCTCCGCTGTGACGAGGAATTGTTATCTGAGCTTCTAGATGCCGATCCAGATGACCAAGCTCAGGTGCCGATGTTGGAGACAAATATCAGCCTCATGTTGCCGACGATGCACCAAGCTTCGCATTGCCAACCCAAGCGTCCGATGCTCGGGCGTCTGACCTGGATCCCGTCGCCAGTGGCAGGTCACTCGACCCTCATTGTCGAGTTCACGTCGATGGTCCCGACACACGAGACATCGCTGCGCTCTCGGGTAGCCGCACCATCGACCAGAGAATGGGGCACCTCCATCTGGTGACAACTCAAAGATCCTCGTAGGGCCGTTAAATGCTGCAAGAAGCATATTAACGCCACCGCAGCGCCCAAGCCCGATGGCAAGAACGTCGACGTCAAGCTCAAGACCCGGAACGCACTCTCTACCTCGCCTTAACAAGACGACATCAACTTATGGATCGATCAGATCCCAACAGTCATAGGTGAGACCAGTGAGATTCTGCTCTGTCAGAGTCCCCGTCCTTGGTCTTCCCCAATGTCGGAATGGCGGCAACCCCGACATCGACCATCTAGTCACCATGCTTTGGAGATAAGCACTTGATCCCCGACACGGGGGGATGGTGATGAACAGGAAGGCGGCGGTCGTGAAAGATGGCATCTACCGCTGGCCCAAAATCAATCGAAGACCTACCGAGGGTCAGCGCCGATGTCTTTGGTTTCAGGGGGACACGTCTGACCACTAGTCGGAGAGGGCGATTACAGGAGCCGGAGGATAGAACGATTATCTCCTCCAATCGAATCAACCCATTTTCCAACAGAGGAGACATTGGGTCCGCAGGTGAGGACCTATGTGGGCATGACAGAAGAGGTGGCTAGTGGTTATCGGAGATCAGAGCGAAGCTGAGCCTAGCCGGCTGCCCTCGACCGAGTTCTGACTGAGCACTCGATCATCCAGACCGCTCCTCTGGCTGTGGCCGAGTCGATCTGGCCGAAGCACCACCGTCTGAGTTCAAGCATCCAGACCGCTCCCCCGACCGTGTTGCTGGGTCCTTGCTTGCCGAACAACTCCTGCATCAACCCGAAGTAGTTGCAGAGCGCCACTATGGAATCTTCGAAAGTCTTCACCCCTTTCGTCGACTATAAGTCGGGGGGCGACTCCCCTCGCAATCGAACGAACAGATTGGTCGAAGGACTGGGGGCAACCCCCCAGCAGGCTGAGCACTCCTACGTCAGCCGTAAGTCGAGGGGAAACTCTCTCGCAACCGAACGGATCAGTCGTAAGGCTGAGGGCAACTCCCCCAGCGGGCCGATCACTCGATTGACCCTAAGACTGGGACTAGCTCCCCCAGTAGGCCAATCGACCCGTCGATCATAAGGCTGGGGGCAACTCCCCCAGCGAACCGACCAGATCAACTGTAAGGCTGGGGGAAACTCCCTCAGCTGGCTGATCACTCGATTGACCGTAAGACGGAGTGGTAGCTCCCTCAGCAGGCCAATCGACCCACCGACCATAAGGCTAGGGGCAACTCCCCCAGCTGGTCGACCCACTCCTTCGTCGGCCGTAAGTCGTGGGGTAACTCCCCTCACCACCGAACGAACGAGATCGATCGTAAGGCTGGGGGCAACTCCCCCAGCAGGTCGACCCACTCCTTCGTCGGCCGTAAGTCGAGGAGCAACTCCCCGCCATCGAACGAACGAGATCGGCCGTAAGACTGTGGGCAGCTCCCCCAGCTAGCCGACCAGACTCCTTCGTCGGCCGTAAGTCGAGGAGCAACCTCCCCGCCACTGAATGAACGAGATCGGCCGTAAGACTTTGGGCAGCTCCCTTAGCAGGTCGACCCACTCCTTCGTCAGCCGTAAGTCGAGGAGCAACCTCCCCACCACCGAACGAACGAGATCGACCGTAAGACTGTGGGCAGCTCCCCCAGCTGGCCGACCAGACTCCTTCATCGACCGTAAGTCGAGGAGCAACCTCCCCGCCACCGAACGAACAAGATCAACCGTAAGACTGTGGACAGCTCCCCCAGCTGACCGACCAGACTCCTTCGTCGGCCGTAAGTCGAAGGGCGACTCCCCTCGTAACCGAACAAATCTCGGACTGACGATCTATCATCCCTAGCCAACTCCGCAAGACGGACCAAGTTTTGCAGAGAGAGAAACTTCTTTCCCATTATACCACATCTCCCGACCTCCACCTCAACAATGGTAGAGCTCAGAAGATGGCGGCAATTGATAGGACAATTTTGACCGGGCTCGGAAGAGCCAAGTCAACTACGACTGGTCAACCAGCCTATTACGGCCTTGGGACCCCTGCCCAAGGATCTCACAGGTGGGCTGCACTTCTCCGCCCAAGGCGAAGACCCAAAAGACTGCCCACTTCAATAGTGGAGGAAAATATGGCCCGACTTAAATGGCCATCACTCTCTAGCCATCATGGCCCGACTTAATGGCCCGATTTAATGGCCATCACTCTCCAGCCATCAAGGCCCGCCAAATATGGCAACCGCCCAAGTCCATCACTCCAGCCATCATGGCCACCTTTATGACATTCATCTCCTCATCATGACGAGCGCAATTAGTAGGGATCAACACTTCCCCCATTTGCACGTCCCCATGAATGATGGCCATGATGTCACATCATGGCACATTATTAGGACGAGTCGCCTATATGAGGAGGGGTTGGCATCATCCAAGGGGGCCAGAGCTTCACGATATACAACGGAGGTATCTCTTATCCCATTTTACACCTTCTTCCACCTAAGATATTTCTCCTCCATAGCTCAGTCCGAGGATCGATGCTTGGTCTCTCCGCGAACCAAGTCCGATCCCACCGAGCATCTCTTAGTCCAGATCTGACTTTGGCATCGGAGGGGAATTGGTCAAAACCAAAGTCCGACCCCCCTGACGAGCTCTCTCGTCTATTCAGGTCCAGGAGATCCAGCGACGCCGAGGCTACCCCTCAGCGTCCTCCCAACTGGAGCCGAGCACCCTCGCCTCGAGTCCGCTCATCTCCAGCTCCAGGAGGCCATCGCTCTGTCGAGGCTACCCTTCAGCGGGCCGTCGCGAAGATTTGCGCGTCCCTCACCGAGCGACCCCGCCTTCAACCGATCTCGGAGGTTGTCATCCCGTCGAGGCTACCCCTCGGCCTGCCAAAGAATGGAATTGCGCCTTCCCGCTCAAGCGAATGCACCATCGGCCGACCCCACGGGTCACCTCCATCTCACGTGACAGCCACGACAACACGGGGGTCCCGCGTGTCCCCTTTGACCGCGTTGACCCTGCACCCTCCATACTATCGATTTGCGGGTGAAAATTCACCCGTAAACAGTATTAAATGGTAATGTATATTGTCACAATGTTGTATGATATTAATGTGACAAAATGCAAGTTTGTGGCAAATATTTAGATTCAAGAACCATATGTGTGTCATATTTAATCATTTGATCCATTGACAAGAACAACAATATATTAAGTTCAAATAATCTAAATTTTAATAGAGACTTAATAAGTTATCTAGGTATCACAACATGCAAGTCTCAAATCACGTAGGCATATGCAACACAGTCATTTCACATATGTATACAAGCACTATATATCAAGTAACTGAAGAGGGATGTGAAAAAAATTGAGTTATTCATATAAGAATTCATATAACATTTTGAATCAAGTTTTCCATATAACATTGAATTTAAAAATGCATGAATTTATTAATGTGGCAAAATCATACCTAAAACAATTATAAAAAATAATTATCAATTTGGTTGAAAATTCAATGTATTACAAAATCACACGACAATGTATTAATTAACTTATGTCAAATTATGACAAAGTGAATCATTCGCATTATGTGTGTCTTAGTGCAACATATCTAGTTTCACACTATCATATCAACACGTTATATTTATTTTTAAATTAATAGGTAACTTAACACAAACGATAGTATATCAATCAAAATATTTAAAAAGCTTTAAAATATACTCCGTGACTATATCATGCTCCTTTGTGTTGACGCTTTCTATCATTTCTCTTCCCTTTGGCATCACCTAAATAAAAGGCACATCATACCAATTGTAGTTATTGGGGTCAATCTTTGAAGTCACATCAAGATGTATGCGTTTTATTATGAGTACCTGAAAATAGGCATAAAGCGTGATACCCTTTTTATTTTGGGCCTTTGGGTTAGTACTAGCGGTTAATGAAAAACTGAGATATAGATAAGAAATATTAAAATACACATACCTGATTAGTCGACTACAAAACATTTATTAGTCGGCTAATTGTTTATTAGCCTACTAGTAAATGTAAAGTGGTCGACTAATCTTAAAAAACAGAAGGTTATCTGGCAGTGCATAACAAAATTAGTTATTACATGATTAATTTATTATAGATAATTATTAACATTTAATTTTCTTACACTTAATTTTCAAATTTGTTCTCTTCAATATAAGGTACCTAAGAATTTATCGTTGGGGTTTTTGGGTACATTATCTTTGGTTTCATTAAAAGTTTCATTCTATTATAAACCAAATCAATTTAGGTTTAGATTTGCTAGTATTATCATATTTATATTTTTGGAGTAATGTATATTCTCTATAAAATTATTTGTATATGAATTCTTAACTTTGTTTGATGCTTTCTTGGGTATCCAAATTAGTATTCCTTGATTTTTCTTTTCTTTAATCATTTGTGACCTATTTGGCTTAGGTTTGTTCATGCTTTGCAAGTTAGGATTATTATTCTTGTTTTCTCTTGCATGTTTAGTGTAGATAAAAGCATGATTTTGTTTAGCCTTATTATTAATATTTTGATTAAACTTGTTATACTCTAGACCAAGTTCGTTACTAGTTTTCTTTTGCAAAGATCGTATGTTGTTTTGGTTTTCATTTTCTTAATCGAACTTATTTACATTCTTGTATAATTCTTATATAATTCTTTGTATTTTAGTTATATTGTAGATATGGTCTTTTCAAGTTCACTTAACCTATTATTTAGTTCATTACACTCATTTTTAAGTAAATTGTTCTCAATTTTTAATTTCACATCTTCATCGACTAATCCTTATTATATATGAGGGCTGTTTTTGAATTTGTCCCATGTGGCATTGTCACATCGCCACATGAGACAACCTCCTTAAAACCAAAACCCAAAAAACCCAAAACCCCATCCAACCCCTCAAAACACACCCAAACCTAACACACCCAAAGTCACACCTCAATAAAACAAACCATAACCCCCAAGACAACAAACACACTCAAACACACTCTTCTCATTTTCACTTGGTTTTGCACTCATCGAAACAACTGTGTAGGTCCCGCATCCTGTTTGTGTGAGTTGATTTTTGGGGGTGTCGGGTTGTTTCTATGTCTTTATTAATTTGAGATATTTTTCGAAATAACTTCATTTTGTGCAAAATAACTTCTTTTAATTTTATAGTTTATTCTTCTAATATCTTGTTTGTTTGTGAGGTTTCATCATTTCTAAAACACTTTTTATGAACTCTTTCTCATTTCAAATGCTTATTTAACAACTTTTATGTTGGTTAAGTTCATTAAAAGTTTATTGCAACTTACTATCATCGTCACTATTAGAGTCAGAGTCGGATTATGAACTAACCTCTTTATTCGATTGTGCCACGTAGCACACGTTTGAATTTGTCTCTTGTTCTTTATCCTTGGTATATGACCCATCAAATGTCGGCTTTCCATTATTATTCTCAAGAGCACCATAGTTGGCTCGCAGAAGTTGCTTCTGACACAATCAAAAATATCTTCAGTTATGTCACAAAATAATATATTCATTACCTTTGAGTTAATGGTCACCGATTATATATCTTCATTGGTCCATTGTGACATGGATGTAGTATGTTCACTATATGGCTTCTCCATAATATATCATAGCCGTAGTCGATGGATTTGATGATACAATCATCTGTTTCTTGTTTCTAGTAAAGATAGTTGGTGCCATCGAAGATAGGTGGAGTTGTTGTGAAGAGACCACGTTGGAACTGTGTTTCACATTTTGTTGATGCCATCCTTAACGCAAGCTATGCTACCACATGTTGGGGTTCTTGTGGATTGGTAAGTAGAAAACACTAGAGGTGGTGAATGAAACTTTAAAAATCTTTATAAATTTTTTAATATTTTCTATCTATAAGATCAGTTTGTGTTACCAAAGTGAATGTTAATTAATAAACTTCTTGCAAATTATAAGAATGTAAATAGTAGAATTATAAAGCAATACTTGTAAGAAATATATCAAACACACAATAAGCAATCACAAATACAGAGATTTATACTGGTTCGTCAAACCTAACCTACCTCCAGTCTCCAAGCTGGAATTACTTGAGATTTCCACTATAACTTTTCAAACCGAAAGAATAGTGCATCCTGCCTTTACTCCACAACCCAGTACAATGAATTCCACTGGAACAAACATTGAGCGTAATCCCTCTTAAAAACACGAGAGTAATGTTGGGAATTATGACAACGGCTGAATCACGTCTTTGGGACCCAGGCGGAAAATCAACCCCAACAAATTGATTAGGAATCTAGGGCTAGCAAAAAAACCCCAATTCACCCAACAATAAATCCTACGACCTTGCAATAGAAAGTAGCAAACAAATAATAGCAACAATCAAAATAAATGCAGACATAGGAGAATTACACTTGTTCGGTTGTAAACAACCTACATCCAGCAATCCGAAACGATTCCACTATCAAAGAGATCCAATCTTAGGGTTATAATCTTGCTTACACTCATGTGAGTAATAACTTGGCCAACAGTAGAAGCCCTCACAATCTCACTCAAGGAAGAAGAAATCAAAGGAGTGAAGAAGAAATCACTCACCTTCTCTATCAAACTCCAAAACCCTATTCGCTGACAAGAAATCTCCAAAGGGGCGGCTCAAGGCTCTCCAAGAACTCCATTTGACGGCCAGCGAATGCATAGCTATTCGGCCCGAGTAGGTATTCCCTACAAAGCTCTTTAAAACAACGAGCTCTCGGATTTCTGAGACCATCAGAATCCTACTATAGCGCGACCGAGTAGCATGCTACTCGACTGAATAGCCCCCTGCTCGACCGAGTAGGAGGTCACCCGAGTCGGCGAAAAAAACTCCCTACTACTTACTGTTTCTTACTGCTCCTGTAGCTCGGTCGAGTAGCATACTACTCGACCGAGTCGCCTGGGAAACCATTATACATGAGGCTTGAATCACAAAAAACAACACTCTACCTTGATTCAAATCTCATCACCAATACTCCTATACCTCCACACTATACGTCATGACCATCTCTCTGATTTTCACCACCGTCTCAGAACACGTGCCCTCCGGGCCACCTAAGCCAACAAGGAAATTAGCTCCATGCATACCTGGAGCTTGACGGCGGGAATTGTCTTGGTAAACATGTCTGCGGGGTTCTTCTCAGTCGGGATCTTCTGAAGCTCTATTTTCTTCTTTTCCAACTCAAGGAAGGAATCACATACCTCAATATGCTTCGTCTTCGAACTGTATGCCTGGTGCTTTACCAGATGAATGAAACTCTGGCTATCATAATGCACATGTGATGAATCCTGCGGCACCCCCAAATCTCTCAGCAGACTCCTCAAATACTTGGGATTCTTCACAGCTTCCACATCTGCAATCAACTCGACCTCTGTGGTCGATACTGCAACCATAGATTATAAGACCAACCTCCATGATACTGCGGCAGTGCCCAAAGTGAACACATATCCTGTGGTAGATCGCCACCTGTCTCTATCACCTGTATAATCGCTATCGTAGTATCCTATCAGCACCTTTCCATCTCCTCTCCCATAAAGGATCCCGACACTCGCCGTGCCTCGCAAATATCTCAAAATCCACTTGATGGCCTGCCAATACTCCTTGCCTGGATTAGCCATGTACCTGCTAACCACTCCCACGGCCTGTGCAATATCTGGATACCTGCAAACCACTGCATACATCAAGCTTCCCACTGCACTCGCATATGGCATTTGAGACATGTATGTCTTCTCCTCATCGGTGCTTGGTGACTGATTCACCGGCAGCTGAAAATAAGCTCCCAAAGGTGTTGTCATGGGCTTCACGCTCTCCAACCCAAAACGGACTAGTACCTTCTGAATATACCCTTTGTGTGACAATCTCAGCCCATGCTTCTTCCTATCTCGGAAAATCTCCATTCCAAGAATCTTCTTTGCGGGTCCCAAGTCCTTCATGTCGAACTCTTGCCCAAGCATCGCCTTCAGCTTCTTCACCTCAGACATGCTATTAGAAGCAATAAGCATGTCATCCACGTAGAGCAACAAACAGATCTTCAAGCCATTCTCAAGTGTGCGCACATACACACATTGATCCTTGATGCTCCTCTCAAAGCCTACTCCCATCATGAAGCTATCAAATCTTTTGTACCACTACCTGGGTGACTGCTTCAACCCGTACAACGATTTCTTCAACCCGCACACCATGGTCTGTTTCCCCTCAACTTTGAACCTCTCAGGCTGTTGTATATCGATATCTTCATCAAGATCTCCATGCAAAAAGGCGGTCTTCAAATCAAGTTGTTCCAACTACGTGTCCATGCTAGCAACTAGTGCCAACAACACCCGAATGGATGTGTGTCACACAACCGGCGAGAATGTCTCGTTGTAGTCTTCTCCCTTCCGTTGTGCAAACCCCATTGGCCGCCAACGTTGCCTTATACCTGACTTCATTGCCATCTTGAGTTGAGCTTTCCTTTACCTGGTATATCCAACAACAACTAGTGGCACGCTTCTTGATAGGTAACGGCACCAACTCCCATGTGTCATTCCGGTGAAGGGACTCCATCTCCTCCTCCATAGCTCCTAGCCACTGAGCGGCATTAACCGATACTATGGCTCTACCATATATCGTTGGCTCTTCGTGCTCTAGGTTGAGTGCATAGGATGACATATTATCGAAAGAATATCCCGCAGAATCTCATGCTCCAAATCTTTCTAGTGCCTTCTTCACCCTCTTCGATCTCCGCATTCCATCATCACCTGCATAGGTGTCAACACATACCTGAGATGACCCGGGTGTCTGCACTTGGTCCTTAACATGGACCTCATCATCTCCCTCAGGTGGGACATCGACCGTCAACTCTTTGCTTGGTCGCTGTGTGGGCTGGACAGGAAGATTGACTCTATCCGTCAAAATCTTCTCTGCGGACGTGTCCTCTTTTGAATGAGAATGCTTCGCCCTAAGCATTGCATCCTCATCAAAAGTGACATGTCGGCTCACAATCGCTTTCTGACCCTCTGGATCCCATAAACGATAGCCCTTGACACCGTGGCCATATCCAAGAAAGATACACTTCATTGCTCTTGGATCCAATTTTTCGCCACTCTCGTGCACATGCGCCAGGCAACCCACAATGCGCAAGTGAGAATAATCTCCAAATTCTCCACTTCACAGTTCCTCAGGAATCTTGTAACATATAGCCACTGATGGAACTCTGTTCACTATGTGCACAGTAGTGTTAAGGATCTCTCCCTAAAATTCCTTTGCCAAACTTGCTGAGTGCCTCAAAAATCGTACTTGCTCCAACAATGTTCAATTCATCCGCTCCACCACACCATTAGACCGCGGATCTTTCGGTGTGCTAAAATGACGGCGGATTCCATGGAATTTGCAGAAATTTCTAAACTCCCTTGAGGTATACTCACCTCCATTGTCAGATCTCAGCATCTTCACATGCTTTTTGGTTTGTTTCTCCATCATGGTCTTCCACTCTCTGAACATATCAAATGTCTGGTCCTTTGACTTCTTTAAGTTCATCCAGACTTTGCGAGAGTAGTCATCAATGAATAAGACAAAATACCTAGCTCCTCCTCTTGACGGCTCTGGGCACAAACCCCACACATCTGTGTGTACATAGTCAAGTGGTCCATTTCTAGTATGCTTCCCCGTGTTGAACTACACCTTTGTCTTCTTTCCGTACACACAGGATTCACATAGTTCTACACTCTCATTTGAGGCTTTAATGAGTTTTGTTCTTCGGAGTACATCGATGGTTTTGTCACATGGATGTATCAAACGATAATGCCATAACTTGGCTGAATCTATGGAAACTGAGCTCGTAGTGCTTACATGTGCTTCACCTTCAACTGTGGTATCTTGAAGGGCATATAAGTTTTCAAATTTCATTCCCTTCATCACAACCATGGCTCCTTTGGAGACTCTCAGTTGGTCTTTTTCAAAGACCGACTTACATCTGGCATTGTCCAATATGCCTATGGAGATTAGGCTCTTTCGCAGATCTGGGACATGCCTGACATCGGCTAGTGTACGCACTATACCATCATACATCTTGATATGGACGGTTCCAATACCCGTAGTCTTGCATACTGCGTTGTTCCTCATGAGGATTGAGCCTCCATCTTCCTTGGGATGGTATGTAGCGAACCAACTCCTATGATGAGTCATATGATATGAGCAACTGCTATCCATGAGCCACACAATATTTGCATCACCTGTAATCCTGTGGTAAACATCTAGGTATCTCTACCTTCATCACGGACTTGCTCACCATCAATCCACAAATGTGCCGAATCAGACTCTTTCTCGGCCTCCTTGTCTTTCTTCCTAACCTTGTTTGGACACCGGTTCGAAAAATGACACTTCTTCTGGCAATTGAAACATGTGATATTCGCATACCTGTCCTGCAAATGTCTCGACTTGGAGCGGTCATTGTTCTTCTTATAGTCTCCTCTCCTTTCCTGTCAAGCCCTCACATGTAATACCTTCTCGCGGTTACTCGCATGTTCTCTACCTTGAACCTTGCCACATAGTTCTCGGTGTGAAGCGATGCCTTCACCTCTTCCACGGTGAGAGTTGTTCGATAGTAAATCATCGACTGAACAAATTGATTATACTCCTCAGGCAATGAACACAACAAGATAACCACTTGTTCATCCTCAATCTTCACATCCATACCCCGCAACTCCAGCACTATTCGGTTCAACTCATTCATGTGATTCTTCACTGCTGATCCAGATTTCATCTTGAGAGTATATAGCTGCTGAAGCAGATATAGGTGACTCGTGAAGGATTTCTTTATATATAGTCCCTCAAGCTTCTTCCACATGTCCGATGCCGTATCCTCATCTAGGACTTCCCTCAGAACATTATCTGATAACGAAAACTGAATTGCGATGTATTCCTTCCTCTCCATCTCCGCCTTAGCGGATTCTTTCACCTCTTTATTGATATTCAACACATCGAATACGATCTGGTAACATCCCGTCTGCATCAAAACATTCTTCATCTTCGTCTGCCAGATTCGAAAATCATTCCGACCGGTAAACTTCTTAATGTTCAATGTTGCTAAAGACACCATCTTTTTGCCATTAACTTCCTTTGCAAACGAACCACAAGGTCTGATACCACTTATTGGGAATTGTGACAACGACGGAAACACGCATTTGGGATCTAAGCGGAAAACCAAACCTAATAAACTGATCAGGAATCTAGGGCTTACAAAAGAACCCAAATTCACCCAACAATAAACCATACGACCTTGCAATAGAAAGTAGCAAACGAATAATAGCAACAATCAAAACAAACGCAGATACAAGAGAATTACACTGGTTCGGTTGTAAACAACCTACATCCAGCAATCCAAGACGATTCCACTATCAGAGAGATCCACTCTTATGGTTACAATCTTACTTCCACTCACGTGTGTAATAATTTGGCCAATAGCACAAGCCCTCACAATCTCACTCAAGGAAGAAGAAATCAAAGGAGTGAAGAAGAAATCACTCACCTTCTCTATCAAACTTCAAAACCCTAATCTCTCACAAAAAATCTCCAAAGGGGTGGCTCAAGGCTCTCCAAGAACTCCAGATATCAGATATAGGCTTAACCTAATCTAAAACAACAATTAGGTTTAAGTAGGAACCCCAAAAACGGAGCAAACAGATCATGGCCATCGGCCGCGTCGTCTGGCCCCACGCGGACTCGGCCCGAGTCGGTCCCTAGCTCAGGCTGCTCGACCGAGCTGATCCGAGCTGCTGCTGTCACTGGGTGGAGTCGAGTCGACTCGGTCGAGTAGCATAGCTACTCGGTCCGAGTAGGTATTCCCTGTAGAGCTCTCTTAAACAGCAAGCTCTCAGATTTCTGAGACCATCAGAATCCTACTGTAGCTCGACCGAGTAGCAGGCTAATCGACCGAGTAGCCCCCTGCTCGATCGAGTAGGAGGTCACCCGAGTCGGCGAAAAAACTCCCCACTACTTACAGTTTCTTACTGCTCTTGTAGCTTGGTCGAGTAGCATACTACTCGACCGAGTCGCCTGGGAAACCATCACACATGAGACTTGAATCACAAAAAACAACAAGTAACCCTTCCCTCTTACAACCCAAGAGAGAAATATACTTACAACCTTGTTGCTGAAGAACAACTTTCTATTGCTAACGATAAAGCATAACTGTAGATTATGAGGCTATAAGATCGGATCTATATTAAGATGTAGAAATCTGAGAGTAGAGAGATCAAAGATTGGTCAAGAAAACAAGTTGAAAACTTTGAGTATGAAGGCCAAGGGTAGGGATTTTTCTTGGAAGATTTTTGCACAAAAACATATTTTTTCCATTGAAAATAATTAACTTTTGTTATGAATCAACTGTTTGGGGAGGAGCCCCCAACTCTGTATTTATAGGCAAAAGGGAGAATACAAAATGGGTTTAAAAAGATATGGGCCTATCTCTAAGATAGCCCAGAATATCAACCAACCCGGTTTAAAACCGTTCACAACACTCCCCCTTATCCAGCCATATGTGTGGACTCTGCTCGTGAATGCTTCAGGATTCCGATCTTAGGAGAGTCTCACATGGGGTGGATACTTCAGGATCCTGAGTTGGTGAGATTTGCCTCGTTAAAACCTTTAGCTATGGAAAACCCAGTGGGAAAAACCATAATTAAGGAAAAAGAGTACAAACTCTGCCAAACTCCCCCTGATCTGTACAAGCCCTCAAGCTTGCAGATCTCTTAGGCGTCTCATTCCAATCCTATGTACAAGTTTCCTAAAAGTGGCAGTAGGAAGGGATTTAGTGAACAAATCTGCCAGATTGTCACATGATTGTACTTGTCTGATGTCGATCTTGCCATCTCTTTGTAGCTCATGCGTCCAGAAGAACTTTGGTGAAATGTGCTTCGTTCTGTCACCTTTGATGAAGCCACCTCGTAACTGAGCTATGCAAGCAGCATTGTCCTCGAACATTGTAGTAGGTTCGAGATCTCCAGTCTTCAGTCCGGTGGTGGACAAGATGTGGTGGACAACTGAGCGTAGCCAAACGCATTCTCTGCTCGCTTCATGGATGGCAATGATCTCAGAGTGATTGGATGAGGTCGCCGTCAAGGTTTGCTTGATGGACCTCCAGGAAATGGCTGTCCCTCCGTAGATAAACACGTACCCAGTCTGTGACTTCACTTTGTGGGGATCAGACAAGTAGCCTGCATCAGCATAACCTGTAAGTGTATAGGATATTCCATTTTTGTAGAAGAGTCCCAAATCTGTAGACCCTTAGAGGTAGCGCAGAAGGTGCTTTACCCCGGTCCAGTGGCGCTGTGTGGGCGCTGCACTGTATCTGGCTAGCAAATTTACTGCAAACGCTATGTCGGTACGCATGCAGTTTGCCAGATATAATAGTGCTCCGATGGCACTCAGATATGGAACTTCTGGACCAAGTATATCCTCCCCCTCTTCTAGCGGCCAGAAGGGGTCTTTGTGTGCATCCAGAGAGCGTACCACCATAGGTGTACATATTGGATGACATTGGTCCATATGGAATCTTTGCAACATTTTCTTCGTGTATGTGGTTTGATGTAGGAGGATTCCATCTTTTAGATGTTCAATCTGTAAGCCCAGGCAGAATTTTGTTTTGCCTAGGTCTTTCATTTCAAATTCTTTTGTTAGGCTTACAGATATCTCAGTGATCTCTTCAGGAGATCCTATGAGATTCAGATCGTCTATGTAGACAGCAATTATTACGAATCCTTTTCCCTTTGTTCTTATGAAGATACAAGGGCAAACTTCATTGTTTGTGAATCCTTGTTAAACAAGGAACTCACTGAGTCTGTTATACCACATTCTTCCTGATTGTTTGAGACCATACAATGATCTTTGTAGCTTAACAGAATAGACGTCCCGAGGTCTATCTTTTAGTTCAGCAGGCATAGAAAAGCCATCAGGAAGTTTCATGTATATCTCTTTGTCGAGATTGTCGTATAGATATGCAGTCACAACATCCATTAGCTGCATATCTAGGCCTTCCTTTGTTGTTAAGCTTATCAGGAATCTGAAAGTGATCGCATCCATGACCGGGGAGTATGTTTCGTCATAGTCTATTCCCGGCCTTTGGGAAAATCCTTACGCTACAAGTCTAGCTTTGTAGCATGCGATCTCATTATTTTCGTTTCTTTTTCTGACGAATACCCATTTATATCCCACAGGTTTGAACCAGTAGGTGTCTGGACTATTTGCCCAAAGACTTTTCGTTTCTGAAGCGAGTCCAGCTCGGCTTCTATTGCCTGATTCCACTTTGGACAATCATCTCTATGTTTGCATTCAGCAACGGAGTGTGGTTCATAATCACCGTCGCTTCCGGCGACGTGAATGGCAATGTGAAACGCGAAGTCATCGTCGACGACTGTACTCTTTCTGTCCAATACCTCCCCTGTACGTACATAATTCAATGATATTTCAGTTTCTCCCGGCAGTTCCTCTGCATTGGATTCCGGGAGGGGAGAGGGTATGGACACGAGCTCGTTTCTCTGTGGGGGTATCGTCCCAAGGTCTCCGGATATTTTTCTTTTTCTTGGATTTTTATCCTTGGAGCCTGGTGGTCTGCCTCTTTTCTGTTGAGGTGCAGACACTTCTGCTGCTGGTGGATTGCATCCATCCTTTGGGATGTCAATTCTAGCTGGAGTATTCGCAGCAGGGATGTGTGATCTGACAATCTTCTGTTTGTCAGTAAACGAATCCGGTAGTCTATGGACTGTGTCCTGGATGTACAAGATCTTCCAGATCTCATCATCACATTGTTTTGTTACCGGATCGTAGTGGGTCAGACTTTTTGTATCCCACGTTAACATTTGCTTTGCGCTAGACTTTTCAATGTCTAGGCCCATTTTGGGGAAATACGTCTCATCAAAGTCGCAGCCTTCAAGGCGTGCCTTAAAAGCGTCCACCGTTTGGGGTTCTAGGTATCTTATAATAGAAGGCGAGTCATACCCTACATAGATACCTAGGCGACGTTGAGGGCCCATCTTGGTCCTCTGGGGTGGTGCAATGGGGATATAAACTGCGCAGTTGAAGGTTCTCAAGTGAGAGATGTTCGGCGGCGTTCCATATACAAGTTGCATTGGAGATAGACTCTGACCTCCTGAGGGTCTTATTTTTATTAGTGATGCAGCATGCAAGATTGCATGTCCCCATGCATCCATCGACAACTGGGATTTCATCAGCAATGGACGTGCGATCCATTGGAGTCTTTTAATTAGCGACTCAGCTAACCCATTCTGGGTGTGAACATGCGGCACTGGATGTTCAATTTCAATTCCCGTTGCCTGGCAATATTCTTGAAATGACTGAGAGGTAAATTCCCCCGCATTGTCCAGACGTATTTTTTTAATTTGGTTGTCTGGAAAATGCGCCCGCAACTTTATTATTTGTGCCAAAAGCTTTGGAAAAGCTAAGTTGCGGGTTGAAAGTAGACACACATACGAGTATTTCGAAGATGCATCAATCAGTACCATAAAGTACCGAAAGGGCCCACTAGGGGGGTGGATAGGTCCACATATGTCTCCATGTATTCTTTCAAGGAAGCTAGGAGACTCGATATCCACTTTAAGTGGTGATGGCCTTGTTATTAATTTTCCCTTAAAGCAGGGTACACAAGGGAATTCTCCCTTCTGAAGAATCTTCTGGTTCTTCAGGTTATGCCCGTGGGTTTGTGATATAATGCGGTGCATCATCACAGATCCGGGGTGGCCAAGTCTATCGTGCCAAAGTAAGAATTTGGCCGATGTCGGGCACTTCAGGTGCTCCGTCAGGTTTGCTTCCTCTCTCCGAATTTTTGTATGGTAGAGGCCTGATGAGAGGCTCTCAAAACGTTCAAGTATGGTTTTAACTCCATTTTCTTGAGACGTTACATACAGTAATTCATTTTCTTTTACATTTGCTGTTTCCAAGTGGAATCCGTTAAGACGGATATCTTTGAAACTTAGTAAGTTTCTCTTGGAATTCGGAGAGTAAAGTGCATCTTTAATTATTATTTCTGTTCCATTGGGGAGCAACAAGGTTGCATTCCCAGAACCTTCAAGTATGTCCGATGGCCCTGAAATTGTGTTTACAGGGCTCTTATACGGAGTAATGCTATGAAAATAGCATTTGTGCTGAAGGATCGTATGTGTCGACGCGCTGTCTACTAAGCAGTCATGAGAGCATCCCATCTAAAAAGATGAGTAAACATTTGCATTTAGAAAAACTAAATTTTATTCAACAGAATTCAAAATACATAAAAGCTCTCATAAAATAGATTGTTCATACAATAAAATGCTAAGATAAATGAAAACAGGCTAATCAAGCATATCATCTGACTCGAAGTCTTTGGCTGTGAACTTGACTGCATTGTTCGCAGCCACCAGGTTTGATTCAGCATTCTTTTTCTTGCTTTGTTTATAAAGCTCCTGGAGATGCACTGGGGTCCTGCACACTCTGGACCAGTGGCCTTTCATGCCACAGTTGTGGCACTGGTCTTCCCAATCCCTCTTGGGTGGGGGTGCATCATTTTTCTTATTATCATTCCTGCGCCAGGTGAACTTGCGCTTCCCTTCATTCTTTCTCTGCTGTGGTGGGCCCTTGGCTCTTTTCTGTTGTCCCCCTTTCTGTGGTCTTTCTTTTCTTTTATTGTCCCTCTTCCTTTTGGAGGAAGAGGCATGGTGAGCTTCTGGTAGGGGGGCAGTGCCGGGAGGGCGCATGTTGTGAGTGGCGAGGAGAAGCTCTCTGTTTTGCTCGGCCATGAGCAAACAGGACAGCAGCTCTGAATACTTGGTGAACTTACGTTCACGGTATTGCTGCATGAGTATCGCATCCTTTTCATGGAAAGACGTATACGTCTTTTCCAGCATGCGATCTTCTGAGACTTTTTCACCACACAACTTCAGGCGTGAGGTGATGCTAAAAAGTGCTGAGTTGTACTCAGCAATGGACTTAAAGTCCTGTAGTCTCAGGTTCTCCCACTCGTATCTCGCCCTTGGGAGTATAACATCTTTCTGATGTTTATACCTATCCTCAAGGGCGGTCCATAGCTCCAGTGGATCTTCGACCGTAAGGTACTCAGCCTTTAAGGTCTTGTCCACGTGGCGGCGAATATAGATGATGGCTTGCGCCTTCTCTATATCGCTAACATTTTCTTTTTCAGTCACAGCAGTGATGAGGGACTTAGCCCGCAGGTGAAACTTTACATCTAGCTGCCAGCTTAGATAGTTTCTACCTGATGCATCCAGCACTTCGAAGTCAACGCTTGCAATTTTAGCCATTTATCTAGCAGAGCACAAACATGCATGAATTAATAATTAATCAGAGAAAAACATTTTCATGCGGAGGCAATATTTAACGAAAGGCTAAATGTGTGGATCGGCCAGTCCCACAAGAAAGAGTCCAAAAAAAGTCCACAGTCCAAATTATACAAATTTGCAGCTTTAAAAATGAAAATACAACTTTGGAAACCCCGTGGGTCCCATAAGAGATCTCCAGCTTCAAGCGTGGCCTCCGACTCCATGGAAGTTGGTCTTCTTTCTTTGACATTTACATAGGTTCCTCACTACAATTTCTCTCAAAAATAAAAGAAAATTGCAGGAAATAAACTGTGGGACAAAACGGCCGATCCAAAAACCACATTTAGCAATTCATGCAGAAATATTGTGCTCATCAACATTTTCAAACATCGCAGGCAGTTATATTCACATGAGGATAAAAATATTTAATCACTTAATAATTATTGGACCACTGGGCAACGTCATGCACCGTTAGGTTAGGTGACTAACGGCAGAGCGGTCGCAGGATCTTCCTAATTATTAAGTTTTAAATATGATGCACAACCACGCATATAATATCCACATAATTTGCGAGAGATGTAAAGCATGTAAATGAAAATTTACGATGCATGGGTTGTAAAGTAAATTGGGTTTAATCAATCAAATTGATTAAGAGCCCAAAATAAACATTTTCGTTGAAGAAGGAAAAAGGTTTTTCCTTTTGGATCATCCCGAATATCCCCCAAAAATCCCCAAAAAGCCCTAATCTGCCAGGTAATCGCCCTATAATTTACCGTGATTTTTCACGATTTTATTGGCCCTCAAATGCCCTTTTAAAATTGATTATTGGCCCAAAAATTTCTTTTAAGGCTTATTTGGAGCCTTTGCCCATCCCCACCCCTTTTTTTGATATGAACTTCGGCCTGCGGGCCGAAGCCCGCAGCCGGCCTGCGGGCTTCGGGCCGCAGGCGCTTTTTTTTTTTTGAAATTTAACCGGCCTGCGGGCTTCGGCCCGCAGTTATATATATATTTTTTTGAATTTTAACAGGCATGCGGGCCGAAGCCCGCAGCCGGCCTGCGGGCTTCGGCCCGCAGTTATTATTTTTTTTATTTTTTATTTTTTTTTGGCCTGCGGGCTTCGGGCCGCAGGCTGAAAAAAGGATTTTTTTTTTTGGTTTGGGCCGCAGAAAAGCCCAATTGGGCTTGGGGTGGGGGGGGGGGGGGGGCGACGGCGGCTAGGGTTTTGGCCGCCGCCGCTGCCTCCTTCGTAGTCGCCGACGGCGGGCCCCGATGGGGGGGGCGAAGGGGCGGCCCCCCTCGCTGCGGGCGGGGGGGCATGGGACGACGGTGGCCCCCCCGGCTGCGGGGGGGGGGGGCGTCGGGGCGAGGCCCCCCCGGGGGGGCGTCGGGGCGAGGCCCCCCCCCCCCCGCTGCGGGCGGGGGGCGTCGGAGCAGGTGCAGCCCCCCCCCCCCCCCCCCCCCCGCTGCAGGCGGGGGGGACATCGGCACCCCCCCCCCCCGCTGCGGGGGGGGGGGGCGCAGAGGCATGCCCCCCCCCCCCCCCCCCCCCCGCAGTGGGCGGGGGGGCGAGGGGTGTCGGCGCCCCCCCTGCTGCGGGCGGGGAGGGGGCGCGGGTCGTGGGCGGCGGCGGCCGCCCTCTTGGGCGGTGCGGCGGCCACTCCCTTCGCTACGGGCGGGGGGGGCGAGGGGGGTAGGGCCGGCGGCTAGCCGCCGGCGGGCTAAAAGTTAGGATTTAACCCCTAAAAATTGTATTTTTGGGATGAACGATCCGTCGTTTTCAAGGCGACAAATAATCCCCATATCGATCTTTCGAGATCAAGGGGAGGGGCAATCATACGTATGATTAAAAAACATCGTTTTTCTTGTGTTTACCTCTATATCCGTCCTCCGGATATAGCGACGGTTGCGCAAAGCCCTTACGCGGATGAAGACGCTCGTTTGAAGAAGCCTTGCACCGTGCTCGTGGATCTCCCGTCTCCTCTCGCCTTCGCCTTCGCAACGATCGGAAGAAATTTTGAGGAAAGAAAATTTTTAGAGGCTCGTGCTGATAACGTGTTATGAATCAACTGTTTGGGGAGGAGCCCCCAACTCTGTATTTATAGGCAAAATGGAGAATACAAAATGTGTTTACAAAGATATGTGCCTATCTCTAGGATGGCCCAGAATCTCAACCAACCCGGTTTAAAACAGTTCACAACAACTTTTTTATTGTAAAAACCTTGAGAATTATCCTTTATTTATAGATCATAAAACATATATAAAGCATATTTCCTAAAACACCCTCAAATTTCGTTCTGGGCAATGGTAATATCATTAGTCGACTGGTGACAAATTGTTAGTCGACTAATGGCTTATTGGTGGACTAATCATTTGCCTCTAGTTGACTATCGTCATCTCAAGAAACTGCAAAATTCTCTAAATTAGTCGACTCTCGTGCATATATTAGTCAACTAGTCGACTAATCATGCTATTAGTCGACTATCAGTTGAATATTTATTAACTAATCTGGCATGCTGATAGTCGTTGGTTTTTAGGTTCTATTAGTCATTCTATTAATCGATTAGGATCAACTATTGGTCGACTAATGGACTCAGAAAAGCATTGTGTTGACTTTGAAAACTTAGAAAAACAAAATGAAATACTTTCAAAACATTATTTTTTATGAATTCCTAGGTGAGTGAAGTGCTTCATCAAGTCTTTAACAGTCTAATCAAATGACAAAAGAATAAATTCATCAAAATTATATTTTGCATTGTTGTCTTTTTGATGTATGTTTTGAATTCCAAGCTCGTGTCTTTGATTCTTCGAATGCTTTATTCCAAAGTCTCGGTCAACTTCACTATGTTTTTATCTTTGTCTTTTTTTTTTGCATTCATAAATTATTAGCATACAAATATTTTTGCTCATCATCAAAACACATATTGTGGTGACTCAATATTCAACATTAGGAATCAATCAATAGAAATAACATGATTTCACTTTGGCTTAAAATAAGTGCATGCAATTCCGATGCATACATGTGTTATCCAATTTTTAGTTAGAAAGTTATCATTTGGGAACTTCTGTTTACACCACCCAACTTCCTAAGCTTACTACGCTTTTAATTCCTATTCTGACCTTTCATAAAATTAAAAAAAATGCACTCCTATTTACCCCGAACGATGTTGTGCAGGGTGCTGCTCTGAGCCAACAATATAAATGCTTGGGCCTGTAGGCCCAAGTACCAATTCACTTGCTTGGGTTTGCAAACCCAAACAACAATGTACACATGTTGCTTTTTGATGGAGGATCTTGGTACAAATGTGGAATTACTAGTAGAAAAGGAATATCAACTCAAACACCCTCTCCGCTTGCTAATTTACAATCACTGCAGTAAGCAAACCCCGCTTGTCCTCCATTAAAATACCAAATAACTTGAACTGAGAACCTATTCATATGCCCATGTTTACGAACCCAAGCAAGTGAATTGGTGCTCGGGCCTGTGTTGGAGACGGAGGAGGCGTGCATGTGTAGTGTTTACGGGTGTTTTCTCACCACAGCTCGTTGACCGTCGGCTGTATGGTCAACGTGGTCAAGGGGCCGACTTGGGGGTTCCTTGGGTTCGCCGAGCCTGCTTGTTCTCGGCGTTGGAGAGCTGAGGGGAAGCCTCGGCTCGGTAAGTCGCGCTCGGCCTCGGCTGGGTCGCGCTCGGCCTCGGTCGGATTCGCGTCGAGGGGTAGCCTCGGCGCCTTGCAAGTGGGATGATGCCTGAGCAGCCGTCCTCCTGACGACTGCGATGAGGGTAGCCGACCGACGCTGAGGTGTAGCCTCGGCGCCTCTGATGCCTTCTTCCTGGACAGATGAGGAAACTCGTCAGGGGGGCCGGACCAAGGTTCCGGCCAAATCCACTCCGATGCCTAAGTCAGATCAGGGTCTGAAAGGATACTCGGCGGGGGAGATCCGGCTTGCGAGGAAGCCGGAACGTCAACCTAGGCGGCGCGAGTAAAGGGGGAGGGATGAATATGGAGTGGCGAAAGCCTAGGTCGTTGATGGAGTACATCTGTGTTAGTTACCTGAGTTTCGATCCCCCCTCTCCGTCGTCCTGGTCTTCCCCTTATAGGGTCTTCCGTGATTTGCCCCACGTCCTGCCTCCTCTCACGTCCCCATGATCCGCCTCCGCCTCCTCCCACTCGCACGTAGTGGAGGGGTGTCCCATTAACGGGTCCGTTAATGGCCATCAAGGGATTGCGGATTCAGAGGGGCGGTTAATCCGGCTGAATGGGGGCTAGTCGGGTGCCCCCGAGGGCGAAGTGGCGGGGCCTCCAGCCCCGTCCGTGGGCCCCCTTCGGGTGGGCACGTCTTCTTTAGTGGGCTTCTCTGTTGAGGTCAGGCCGTGGGCCGTTGTAGTTCGGGCTCGTTGATATTAGTTGTAGCAATTGCCCCCATCGCCTGGACCATTCGACTTCCGTCGGTTCGGTTCGGGTGATGTGACTCTTTCATGATTCGACGGTTGAGTCAGTCGAGGCTCCGCTATTAAATGGATGTCATCATTACCGCTCCGCTTGAACTTCCGTCGGTGCAGTTTTCGAAGCATCGCCGCCGTTTTGATGTCACCACGCGCTCTCCCCTGACGGTTCAGGTCCCTCCTTCGCCCTCTACATATGCGTTCCAATCCCTCGGGCTTCAATTCTTTCGCGCTCCTTCCTTCTTGATCTCCGTTCTGCCAGCTTCTTCTTCCCAACCTTTGTCTTCTTTCCAGCTTCTGTCAAGGTAAATCCTCCACGCTTTAACTCGGGCTATGGCCATGCTTAGAATAGGTGATACACATCCTGGCGGACCGTCGTCTGTTCCCGATCGTGCCCATCCCTCGGGGCCCAAAGTTCCCTCGCCGTCCCCGGGGGTCTCGGATAAAGGGAAAGGAAAGCTTTTTTCGGATCCCGTCGAGGGCGATGTGGCCTCGTCTTCCGAGCGACTAGGCATCCCTCCATCGATCCTCCGGTCGTCGTCCATGGCCCCTTTCTTAGTCACTAGGGAAATACGAGAGAGGTACCTTTGTCATCCCTATGACGTCCGGATTCCCTTTGGAGACGAGCGGATCTGCTTCCCGCAGAGTAACGAGGTTGGCGTCTACGTCGAGATGTTCCATCTGGGGCTCCGCTTCCCCCTCCACCCCTTTATCATTCAATTCACTGACTCCTTGAAAGTCGCCCTGTGCCAACTAACGCCATCCTCTGTCGCAGTGTTGACCGGGTTCATTACGCTTTGTATCACTCACGGCCTGGAGCCGTCTCTCCCCCTCCTCTTTCACTTTTACCGGATCCAGACGGTCGGCCTCGGATCTTGGCTGCACCTCTGAGCCCGTGCGGGTCGAGTGTGCCTTCTCGGTCTGCCCCCTGGGTCGGGGAACTGGGACTCTAGCTTTGTTTTTATTGTTTTCCCCGGGTCTCGGTGATCTTGACAGGTTGGGGGAGTTCGCAACAAACCGACAGGGTGGCAACCTTATCCGAGGCCGAGCGGGCCGCGGCCCGCCTCATATCGTCACTTTCTCTTGAGGAGAGGTCGGCCTGGCATTTGCTGGACGACCTGCTTCTTAAGTGCACTCTGTGGTCCCCTGGTTAGTTGTCTCCCTTCCTTCCGTTTAACCTCTGGCTCACCCTGATTTCGCTTTCTCTCGCAGGGATGGCTGGCCGTGAATTCACCCATGACGTTGATGAGCTTATTCGGCTGGGATCTCGTCGGGGCCGTGGGAGCTCTTCTGGACGGGCGCCTCGCCGCTCCGTAGATGAAGAGTTGCGTCAGTCCGAGCCTCCTTCGGGAAGGATTGAGGCCAGGTCTCTCCCACGGGTCGCACCGGGTGCCCCCAGAAGGGAAGTCACTGGGGGAGACCCCCTCCTTGTTGAGGGTTCCGGATCGGCTCCTCGGCCGTCCGCGGGCGGGAGTCGCAAGCGCTCTCCCCCAGTTACTGCTGGCCCCAACGGGAAGAAGTCGCGGAAGAACGGTTGGCGCGCCGTTTCTCCGGCTCCCACCGTCGCGTCGACGGATCCCAGCAAGGCAGTCGTGCCGACCGTCTCGGCCGACCCCGCCGCCTACGCCGTCGTCACCCCATCGGCTACCCCTTCAGTTTTGGGGGCCGTCTGCGTCCTGCTGAGCGCCTCTGCGGGCCCCGCTGATCCTCCCAGGGACTCGGTGCCCCTTGAAATGGCCTTGGCGAGTCGGCCGGCGGCGGACACCGTCCCTCAGGGGGACCGTTCCTTCTTGGAGTTGTCCCCCGTGGACATATTGTCGGATTCCCTAGTCGATCATCTCCGATAGGTTCGAATTCCGGCTGTTTTCGGACAGTTGCTTTTCCCTTCGATCTTCCTCTGTATAACCCCCCTCTCTTTCATTTGCAGGCCACCGCGATGGCTGTTGAGGCGCAACGCCGGGCGACCCAGTTGAGAAGCCTCGAGGATTCCCTAAGTCGGGAATGCGCCCGGGCTGGGGAGGCTGACGTAGCCCTTCAGGGTGCCCGCATGGAGGCCCGGCAGCAACGCCGTCGCGCCGACGAACTCGAGTCTCAAGTACATGATCTCAAGCGAAAGCTTTTGGATGTCCATGACGTGAGCCAGGAAGCGGAAGAGAAGTTCCGGCGGGAGAGGGAGGATCTCTGGGGCCAACTCGCCGAGCTGCGTCGGAGGCTCCATTTCGCCGAGGAGGCTGAGAAGGGTGTCGACACGGCCATAAGGCCGAAGATTGCGTCGGTCCTAAGGGAGGTCTTCGGGACTTATGAGGACCTCCTTGCCCCTCGCATAGTGGATGTCGTCAGGGAGTCATTCCGGTAGTTTGCGGAGCTCGCCCGGACGCCGATCCTCCCTCCACCGGGGGACGCCGATCCCCACTGTTCGGAGCAAGGTGAGGCCCCGGACGACGCTGTCTCTCGTGCTCCAGACCCCTGAAGAGCCCTTGTATCATGTCCCCTTTCTTGGGTGACAAATTTTGTTGTCAACAACAGTGCTCCTGAGGACGTTGTTGAGTGATATGTAACCCATACCATTAATGAAAACGATATCTTCTAGTCAATTCTTCTTGCGTCACTGGTCTCTTTTTCGGGGGTTCTCCCCTTCGGAATAGCCTTCAATGTTCCTAGATCGGACAGGTGTCTTCGCCTTCGTCTAGGGGTGTTGTCCTGTGATCGTCTGGCTTGGGATGTCGTTCCTCCCGCCGAGCCTGTCCGTCGGGGTGATTGTCCTCAGCCAGACGAGCGGGTGAGTCATTCGGTCCGCGAGGGTGGTCATCCCTTGGCTTGCGGCCGGCTGTCATGCTCGTCGGCTGGGGGGAGTTGCCCCCGGCCTTACGAGCGGGTGCTTTGCTCGGTCCGCGGGGGCAAGCACCCTTCAGCTTATGACCAGGCGCTGTGTTCGTCGGCTGGGGGAGTTGCCCTCAGCCTTAGGAGTGGACGATTTACTCGGTCTGTGGGGGTGAGGGCTCCTCGGCTTATGACCGAGCGTCGTGCTCGTCGGCTGGGGGAGTTGCCCCAAACCTTATGAGTGGGAGCTTCGCTCGGTCCACGGGGGTGAGCACCCCTCGGACCACGACCGGGCGTTGTGCTCATCGGCTGGGGGAGTTGCCCCCAACCTTACGAGCAAGAGCTTCGCCCAGTCTGCGGGGGTGAGTACCCCTCGGCTTATGATCGACGAAGGAGATTTGTTCGGTGGCGAGGGGAGTGGCCCCTCGTCTTACGGCCGACGAAGGAGATTCGTTCGGTGGCGAGGGGAGTCGCCCCCCGACTTACGGCCGGCGAAGGAGATTCGTTCGGTGGCGAGGGGAGTTACCCCTCGGCTTACGACCGACGAAGGAGATTTGTTTGGTGGCGAGGGGGGTTGCCCCTCGGCTTACGACCGGCAAAGGAGATTCGTTCGGTGGCGAGGGGAGTTGCCACTCGCCTTACGACCGACGAAGGAGGTTTGTTCGGTGGTAAGGGGAGTCGCCCCCTCGACTTACGGCCGACGAAGGAGATTTGTTCGGTGGCGAGTGGAGTCGCCCCCCGACTTACGGCCGATGAAGAAGATTCATTCGGTGGCGAGGGGAGTCGCCCCTCGACTTACGGCCGACAAAGGAGATTCGTTCGGTGGCATGGGGAGCCGCCCCCCGACTTACGGCCGACGAAGGAGATTCGTTCGGTGGCGAGGGGAGTCGTCCCTCGACTTACGGCCGATGAAGAAGATTCGTTCGGTGGCGAGGGGAGTTGCCACTCGGCTTACGACCGACGAAGGAGATTCATTCGGTGGCGAGGGGAGTTTCCCCTCGACTTACGGTCGTTGTGATTCGGGCTGGTCCATATTAGTCGGACCGCGGTCGCCTTGATTGAGTCCTCCTACGCATCCTGAATCGTCTGCTCAAAACAGGTGATAGAATTTGCGTTGACAGTGTATGCCTTCATTTCCGCGAGACAATACATTTGGAGTAATGAAAAAAGGAAAAGGCAACAAGACACAGGGGAGGTTCTGGCAGGGTAGCCCTCCCCTGGTGGAGCGGCGGCTGTTTGCTCTATTTCCTCACTTAATGATACGCGCGACTGTCTGGACCGCGTTCACCCCTTTTTCCCTATCCTGCTGTTTGGACGTTCCTTCTCCCGAGGTGGGGTCGTTGGCGGAGCTCTTCAGGTGCCCCTGGCTCACGAGCTTCTCGATGTCTTTCTTCAAGTGCCAACAGTCGTCGGTATCGTGGCCGTTGTCTTTGTGGTAATTGCAGTATTTCTCTTCATCCCTCCCGCCTCTCCTCATCCTTCGGGGAGGTCGGCTCGTATGTCCTTCCTTCTGGGCTTGCGCTAGGATCACATCCGGGGCGGTGGTCACCGAGGAATGCCAGGGTTCTTCCCTCCGCGGTCTTCCTCTGGCCCTGTTCTCTTGTCGATGCTCCTCTGTGCCGCGACGCTCGTTCTCATCGCGCTTGGTCCCGCGCCTGGTCTTACCCTCATCCACGGCCAGTGCCTCTTCTGTCAGCATGAAGCGCTCTGCTCGGGCCATAATTCCGACGAGGTCCTTTGGTGGGTCGCTGTGTAGCGATTTCTTCAATCCCCTATGTCGTAGCCCCTTTTTCATGGCCGCCTTTACCACCAGCTCGGGGCAGCTATCCATGCTCAATCGCTCCACGTTGAAGCGACGCATGAAGTGCCTCAGCGACTCGGTCGGTCCCTGCACTACATTGAACAAGTGGTCTGAGTCAGGTTTTACCTGTCGCCCGGCCATAAACTGCTTGCAGAACAACTGGGTGAGCTCCTCGAAGCTGTCTATCGACCGACCGGGCAGGCTGAGGTACTAGGTTCGAGCAGCCCCCCGTAGGGTGGAGTAGAAGCCCCTGCAGAGCAGGGTGTCATCGGCCCCCCTGGAACGCCATGACCCCCTCGTAATCCATCACATGGTCTGCGGGGTCGCTAACGCCGTTGTACTTCTCCAGCGTCGGTACCTTGAAGTTCGTGGGTATCTGTGCCTCGGTTATCCTCCGAGTCAGGGGGCATCGTTCTCCGCTGATGCACCCGGGTCGCTCCCCTTCGCCCGCCTCCTTGCCGTTCGGCTGCAAAGAGGGGACCGGCGGAAGCTTGACCTCCTCTTGGGTCCTTGCCAGCTTGGGTGCCGGGCTTGATCGACGCGAACGTTCTTTTCGGCTCTTCTGGTGGTGGGCCTTGGTCTATTGGCTGCCTCCGCTCTGGCAAGGCCGGATGCTCGCTGATCGGCGATCATCCCGCCTACGTTTGTGCGACCCCGGACGTGTGGATGGGGCCGTCCTTGAGATGTCGCCCGTCCGCTCCGAGTTCCCCCCTTTTCCTCTCTGAGTGAGGTGGGAGTGGGAGATCACTCCGGGGAAAAACCGGGCATGGTGAACATCCTTTCCGTGTTCTGCACTCCTTTTCCGTGGTCGGCAACCACGGTGGAACGAAGAGGTCGCCGATCCTCTTACTGGCGGGAGGCCCGTCCCTCCCCACCCTCAGGGGTGGGAGTGCTGCTAATGAGCTGCTGAATCGTCGCGACTAAAGTTTGGATGTTGGCGTTGGTCTCCTGCACGTAGGCTCAGAGTTGTCCCTGCGTGGCCAGCTGGGCGTTGTTGGCCTCCCCGGCAGCGCAGCCGTTTGGGGTCTCGACGGGGCATGGTACACGCCCTCCTCCGGGATGGGAGGCATGCGCCCTAGGCCATTTCCGATTGGTTCCATCTTGGTGGTTTTACGTGGGTGTTAGCTCGTTCCCACAGACGGCGCCAGATGTTTACGGGTGTTTTCTCACCACAGCTCGTTGACCGTCGGCTGTATGGTCAACGTGGTCAAGGGGCCGACTTGGGGGTCCCTTGGGTTCGCCGAGCCTGCTTGTTCTCGGCGTTGGAGAGCTGAGGGGAAGCATCGGCTCGGTAAGTCGCGCTCGGCCTCGGCTGGGTCGCGCTCGGCCTCGGTCGGATCCGCGTCGAGGGGTAGCCTTGGCGCCTTGCAAGTGGGATGATGCCTGAGCAGCCGTCCTCCTGACGACTGCGATGAGGGTAGCCGACCGACGCTGAGGGGTAGCCTCGGCGTCTCTGATGCCTTCTTCCTGGACAGATGAGGAAACTCGTCCGGGGGGCCGGACCTAGGTTCCGGCCAAATCCCCTCTGATGCCTAAGTCAGATCAGGGTCTGAAAGGATACTCGGCGGGGAGATCCGGCTTGCGAGGAAGCCGGAACGTCAACCCAGGTGGTGCGAGTAAAGGGGGAGGGAGGAATATGGAGTGGCGAAAGCCTAGGTCGTTGATGGAGTACATCTGTGTTGGTTACTTGAGTTTCGATCCCCCCTCTCCGTCGTCCTGGCCTTCCCCTTATAGGGTCTTCCGTGATTTGCCCCACGTCCTGCCTCCTCTCACGTCCCCATGATCCGCCTCCGCCTCCTCCCACTCGCGCGTAGTGGAGGGGTGGCCCATTAACGGGTCCGTTAATGGCCATCAAGGGATTGCGGATTCAGAGGGACGGTTAATCCGGCCGAATGGGGGCCAGTCGGGTGCCCCCGAGGGCGAAGTGGCGGGGCCTCCAGCCCCGTCCGTGGGCCCCCTTCGGGCGGGCCCGTCTTCTTTAGTGGGCTTCTCTGTTGAGGTTGGGCCGTTGGCCGTTGTAGTTCGGGCTCGTTGATATTAATTGTAACATGTAGCTTGATGGTGAGGGAGGGAGGCCTGGAGGTCGTTGTCGGAGTGGACAAGGGACGTTGCCTTTTTTTTTCGGGGGGGGGGGGGGGGGGGGGGGGGGGGGGCAAGCACTGGCGTGGAAGGATGGAAGTCATTAGGCGGAGTAGTCCTCTGCATTACAGGTATCTCACTTTTCCATACGCTGCCATAGATCAGGGTGTCAACATGGCCCGGCCGGGCCGGCCCGGCCCGGGCCCGGCCGGGCCCAACGAAAATCCGGGCCGGGCCGGGCCGGCCCGGCCGGGGAGAACCCGGGCCCAGCCCGGCCCGGCGGCCCGGGCCCAGCCGGGCCGGGCCGGCCCGGCCCGGCTCCCCCACCCCCTAAAACGTCCTCTCTAAGCCATTTTTTAAAAAAAACCCAGGCCGGGCCGGGCCGGCCCGGCCCGTGGGCTGGGTACCCCAGCCCAGCCCGGCCCGGGTAGGAGCCACCGGGCCCGGGCCGGGCCGGCGGGCCGGCATGGCCCCGGGCCAAAATAACACCATGAGCCATAGATTTCTCAGTCTTCAATATAAAGTGATCTTCCATTCATTCTAGGTATCGTTTGAAGCTTTTATATTTCCATTCATTCTCATTCTTCTTCAGGTTCAGAGACAATGTTTGCTAATTTAGGCCATTTCTCTCCACTTTCGGTTAAGGCAAGCAGACCTAATCACATTATATCTGTTTGATCTAATACGTATCCAATTGTTTCCTGATCCTTCAAATGTGAATGTTATAACAGATTGCTTTCACATTTCTGGTGTATCCCTGTCTCGTTCTTGCTTATATGGGCGAGGCGGCATTTCTTTCTAAGCACTATGATGATATCCAGCGGAGTTTCTACAAAGCAATACCAGGCAAGACACCAACAATTCCTTTTTTGTTTGAAGATACCGAACGTTCTTGATACGACTGTTTTGAAGAAGCCAAGAAGCAGGGACACGAGGCCCGACCTTGAACGGGAGGCTCACGAACAAGGTTGGGCCCGCCTGGCGAGGCCCACGGATATGGCTTGAAGCCCGGCCGATCTGTCACCGAGGATCCACAATCAGCTCACGCTCCTCGGAAATAGCTGTTCCCTTGAACCCGCAGCCCCTTAATGTCCATTAAAAGGCTCGTTAGTAAATGCCTCCTCACGATGCACGTTAGGGCGGAGTGGGAGGCGGATCGCGGTGGCATGAAAGGAGGCGGACGGGGAACGTGGATCGGGGGCAATCGTGGCGATGACCCTATAAAAAGGACCAGAAGGACAATGAAAGAAGAGATCGAACCTCAGGTATACTGATCTGAGATACTCCATCAACGACCTTGGTTTTCCTCCATTACTTTTCCCTCCACCTGCTCGTGCCGCGGGTCAGTGCATCGATCTCCTCTCGAGTCGAACCTACCCCGCCGAGTACATTTCATACCCTGATCTGACTTAGGCATCGGAGGGGATACGGCTGGAACCAAGGTCCGGCCATCCTGACGAGTTTCTCTTCTGTTTAGGAAGAAGCCGACCGAGGCGCCGAGGCTACCACTCAGCGCCCGACGACCACCCTCGCGGCTAAGCGGGTGTGGTAACCAGAGACCGAGCTCCAAGCGAAGCGTCAAGGCTACCCCTCCTCGCACGTCCAACCGAGGCCGAGCCATCGAACAGAGCCGAGGCCTCCCCTCAGCTCCGCTTCAGCCAAGGATCGACGCTCGACCTCGACTCCATCTCCGACTCACGCCGAGTGCACGTGTGCTAGGCGTGTCCAAGGGATCCCAACCGTTCCCTTGACCACGTTGACCGATCAGTCGTCGGTCAACGATTCAGTGGTGAGAAAACACCTGTAAACATTTGGCGCCGTCTGCGGGAACCGAAGCAAGCCCACATCGAACCACCGGAATGGAAACCATTTGCAATGGTGCGGGGCGCATGCCCCCATCCAGGAGGAGGGAGATTACATTCCCCCCGAGAACCAGCTCAGCCACACCACCGAGGGGACTGGCGAGTCCTGATCGGTCACCCAGGAGCAGCTCCGCACCTTCGCCCAGGAGACCAACGCCAACATCCGGACGTTGGCCGCAACAATTCAATAACTCGTTGGTAACGCGTCCATCCAGGGAGATGAGGTGGGTGAGGCCCACCACTGGGGAGGGGGTCACCAACCCATGCGGTCCGCCATGGTCACCGACCACGGGAACGAAGGGCTCAACCTGGAGCGGCGATTCACTATGACGGGCTTCAACCCAGCACGATCTCCCACCCCCACCTCGTTCCGCGAGAGAAGCAAGAGGGCCTTCGAGCAATCTGAGGGTGAGTCGGTGACTGCCTTGACTAGACGATCATATTGGTCCATGCACCGATGGGACGATCATCGAGACTTGGGAGATCGGTCCCAGGGGAGCGGAAGTCTCTGTCGAGTGAAGCGGGACAGGCGAGAATACCGAGGCGAGAAATGGGACTCGCCCAGATCGAGCCATGCCCCCAGTTTGGCGGGAGCGCGGGGGACAGCCAAGCCTGAACCTGCCCCCCCATTGCCGCCTGGCGAGCACGAGATAAACGAAGGAGGGCGGCCAGGGGGCGTTAATGGTGAACGATGCCCCCTAACCCGGAGGATAACTGACGGCACGGGCGATCCTGCTGACCACGTGATGGACTATGAGGGGGTCATGGCATTTCAGGGGGCGGATGACACCCTGCTTTGCAGAGGTTTCTATTCCACCCTCCGGAAAGCAGCAAGGACCTGGTACCACAGTCTGCCCAATCGCTCCATCGATAGCTTCGAGGAGCTTATCCAGTTGTTCTGCAGGCAGTTCGTGGCCGGGCGACAGGTAAAGCCAGACTCGGAACTGTTGTTCAATGTGGTGCAGGGTCCCGGGGAATCTCTGAGGCACTTCATGCGTCGCTTCAACACAGAACGATTAAACGTACAGAGCTGCCCCGAGCTGGTCGTGAAGACGACCCTGAAGAAAGGATTACGACATAGAGGCCTGAAGAAATCGTTGCACAACGACCCTCTGAAGGACCTTGCCGGGGTCATGGCGCGGGCCGAGCGCTTCATGCTGATGTAAGAGGCCTTGGCCGTCGACGACAGAAAGACCAAGCGAGGATCCAAGCACGATGAAAGTGAGCGCCGCGGTTTGGAGGAGCATCGACAGGAGAAAAAGGCCAGAGGAAAGCAGCGGAGGGAAGAGCCGCGACACACCCAGCTGAACGCTGCCCCGGACGTTGTCCTTGCACACGCCTAGAAGGAGGGGCGTAGAGCCGGCCTCCTCCGAGGATGAAGAGAGGCGGGAGAGACGAAGAGAAATACTGCAAATATCACAAAGACAACGGTCACGACACTGACGACTCCTGGCATCTGAAGAAAGACATAGAAAAGCTGGTGAGTCGGGGGCACTTGAAGAACTTCACCGACGATCCTACTCTGGAGGAGGGGACGTCCAGGCAGTCGGATAAGGGGAAGAAAGTAAACGTAGTCCAGGCACCCCTACGCATCATCGAGTGAGCGGGTGGGACATACGGCCTCGCCGGGGGAGGGCTCTCCTACCTTGGCCCCCTCCATTTTTTATTTTTCCTCCAAATGTACCGGACCACGGAAAGAAAGAAGGACCTTGTCGGTACAAACGCAACCTCTTTTTTCCGCATTTGATTGAACAACCATTTCAGAACGCGATAGAGAACTTGATCTCCTCTCCCAGGGGACTGTTGTCGCTTGACAGACCAGAGGCCGCCCACCGAACCGATCGGCCGTAAGGCTGGGGGCAGCTCCCCCAGCAGGTCGATCTGGAAACTCGTCCAGGAGCCTGGGGGCAACTCCCCCAGCAGACGGGCCCTGCGATCGGCACCAAGTCGGAGAGTAACCCTCCGCAGGCCCGTCGAAACCGGTCGGCCGTAAGGCTGGGGCAGCTCCCCCAGCAGGCCGATCTGGAAACTCGTCCGCATGCCTGGGGGCAACTCCACCAGTAGACGGGCCCTGCGATCGGCCCTAAGTCGGAGATCAACCCTCCGCAGGCCCACCGAAATCGATCGGCCGTAAGGCTGGGGCAGCTCTCCCAGCAGGCCGATCTGGAAACTCGTCCGCGAAGCCTGGGAGCAACTCTCCCAGCAGACGGGTGCTGCGATCGGCCCTAAGTCGGAGAGTAACCCTCCGCAGGCCCACCGAATCGGACGACCGTAAGGATGGGGGCAGCTCCCCCAGTGGGCTGATCCTTAAAACCATCCGTAAGGCTGGGGGCAACTCCCCCAGCCGACGGGGACATCGATTGGCCTTAAGTCGAGGGATAGCTTCCCTCGCTGACCGAACGATCCACCCGCTCATAAGGCTGGTGGTAACTCCCCCAGCAGACGGGGACATCGATCGACCATAAGCCGAGGGATAGCTTCCCTCACCGACTGATCGATTCGCCCGCTCATAAGGCTGGGGGCGACTCCCCCAGTAGGCGGGGGCATTAGTCGGTTATAAGCCGAGGGGCAGCCTCCCTCGCTAACCAAATGATCTGCCCGCTCATAAGGCTGGGGCGACCCCCCCAGCAGGCGGGGCATTAGTCGGTTATAAGCCGAGGGGCAGGCCCCCTCGCTAACCAAACGATCCGTCTGCTCATAAGGCTGGGGGTAACTCCCCCAACAGGCGGGGGCATTAGTCGGTTATAAGCCGAGGGGCAGACCCCCTCGCTAACCAAACGATCCGCCCACTCATAAGGCTGGGGAAGACTCCCCCAGTAGATGGGGGAATTAGTCGGTTATAAGCCGGGGCAGCCCCCCTCGCCAACCCACCAATCCGACTGACTGCGAGATTGGGAGCTACCTAAGCCGCGCGTAAGGCGACTATCTATCGCGACTGAAGGAAGAACTATGACGAAACAGACGAGGGTGCCAATATGATGCCAACGGGGTTCGGTGTCCTAAAAACCACTCGCCCTCCCCACGAACAATAAAGGAGTGCCGACAAAAGGTGGAACTCGCAGCCCGTTCAAAGCACAGTAAAAGACCAAAAAGGCTGAGGGCCCCCGCAGGGTGGAAGACCCCCAACAACAAAGGAGTTATATAAATAAAAACATTCAAAATTACAAGTCAAAAGAAAAGGGGGGAGGAACAAGATACGAAGGCCTAAGGCCCCGGGGCTCGGGAGGAGGCATCCTCTGGCACCTCGTCTTGCTCGGAGCGCGGAGGATCGACGGGCGGGAGGGGCTGCCGGGCGTGCTCCGCAAATCGCCAGAAGGAGTCCCGAACGACGTCAATGATCCGAGGGGCGAGAAGTTCCTCATAAGAACTGAAGGCCTCCCTAAGGACCTCCGTGATCCTTTCTCCCAGGACTCCGCCGACGCCCCTCTCCACCTCGTCGACGAACCGGGTCATCTGGCGCAGGTCCGCCAGCTCACTCTGGAGATCGTTCCTCTCATGGCAGAACGCCTCCTCCGCCTCCTGGGCCAACCTCAGAGCGTCGTCTATCTCCCTCCGGAGGTCCATCACTTGACTAGCAAGCTCGTCCACCTGGCGTCGAAGATGCTGAGCTTCAATGCGTGCCTCTTGGACGGCCACCTCAGCCTCCCCGGCCCTTTGCGCTCCCGGACAGCGGACTCCTCCAGCTCCCTCGCTCGGGCCGACCGACGCTGCACTTCGACGGCCATCGCAGTAGCCTGCACAATGAAAGAAGTTATATAGAGAAGGGTCAGGAGACAACGCTGGGAATAGCAAAGCGGCCGAACCTGCTGAAGCTGCCAGACCAGGGAGTACGACAGTGTGTCGGTGGGAGCTCTCTCTAGGAGGATCGGTCCCTCGGGAGGACGGAACCGTGTGCCAGCTGGTTGGCCACGATCCGATCGACGAAAACCGAATCACCGGGGGTAACCTCGGGGCCTGCCAGGACGTTCGCCAATACACCGCCGGCTCCCACCAGGGAAGGCTTGACCGAGATGGTGGGAGTGACCATCAAGGTCAGCGAAAGGGTGTCGCTAGAGGCCGTCGGCACCTCGGGGGCCACCAGAGTGCGGGTCTCCCCACCCTCCTTTCTCCTTTTCCTCTCGCTAGGACCGGCAGAGGTCAGGGGAGAACGCTTACGTACCACGCCTCGACCACCCACGGACGCGCGGGGGGTCGGCTCGGCTCCCGCGTCGCCTCCCTCGGCTTGGGCGGGGCAAGGGAGTTCAGCCTCCGGGGCCTTGCCCTCAGGGAGGTTCTCCGCGGCCAAGGGGGAGGCGTCGCCGCACCTGTGGGCTCCACTCTCCCCACGGTAGGCTCGGCCTGCCGCACCTCTTCGTCGACAGTGCGACGGGGTGCTTGCCCCGACGGGTTCCCTCGGCTTCGGCTGGCACCCCTTTGGATGAGTTCGTTGACGTTTCGAGTAAATTCGCGTCCGGCTATTTCTGCAAAAGGAAAGAAGATCAGGGTAAGCGAGAGAGAAAACAGAAAGAAATGAAGATCCTACCGGGAGACCACAGAACGGTCTTGAGAAGCAGGTCATCCAGCAGAGGCCAGATCGACCTTTCCTCTAAGGAAAGAGACGACACCAGCCGAACAGCTGCCTGGTCAGCCTCGGAAAGGGTCAATATCAAGTCGTACTGACATAACCCTCCCCAACCTGTCAATATCTCGGCGTCCTCAGGAAAGACGACAAAGACATAGCTCGAGCTCCAGTCCCCCACCCAGCGGGGGAGACCGAGCAAGCAGTCCCTCCCCGCACGAGCCCGGAGGTGCTGCCACGACCCTTGGCCGACCGTCTGAACTCGATAGTAGTGAAAGAGAAGGGGGAGGGATGGCTCTAAACCATGGACACGGCAGAGCATGATGAACCCGGTCAGCACCGCGACGGAGTATGGGGTCAACTGGCACAAGGACACCATCAGTAACTCCATAACTTGGACAATGAAGGAGTGAAAGGGGAAACGGAGACCCAAGCGAAACATCTCGACATAAACGCCGACCTCGTTGCACCGCAGGAAGCAGATCCGCTCATCGTTGAAAGGAATCTGAACATCGTACGGATGATATAAATACTTCTCCCGGATCTCCGCGACCACCAGGAAGGGAGCCTTGGACGGCGACTTGAGGACCATCGGGGGAGCGTCGAACCTCTCAACGGCCTGAGCCACGTCATCGCTGACGAGGTCCGTGAAAAGCTTCCCTTTTCCCTTGTCCTGGCCACAGTGAGACCCTGATGGGCCCCCAGGTCCCAAAGCTTGGACATTGCCGTACTCGGGCACCGGGGGGTTCCTAGACCCCGACGCCGAGTTTCCTATTCTAAGCGTAGCCATGGGGCAGAAGAAGAGAAGGAGGTTACCTTGAGAAGGAGCTGAAGGGAGAAGGACGATGGAAAGAGGGAGCTTGTGAAACCAAGATCAAAAGAGTGCGAAAGGATTGAAGTTTGGGGAGTCGGCGTTTTTATATGCAAAGCGATCGAGGAATACAAATCGTCCGGAGGGGAACACGTGGCAGCAATAGAGGATCGACGGCGTTTCGAAACCCGCACCGGGAGGAGATCAAATGGGCCATGTCATGATGACCCCCATTTAATGAGCACACCTCGACTGACGCGCCTGTCAAAATCCCTAACAGTCACATCGCTCGAACCGAACCGGCTGAGACCGAACGGCCGAGACGATGGGGTCAATTGATATGACTGTTTTGAAGAAGCCCAAGAAGCAGGGACATGAGGCCCGACCTTGAACTGGAGGCCCACGAACAAGGTTGGGCCCGCCTGGCGAGGCCCACGGATATGGCTCGAAGCCCGGCTGATCTGCCCCCGAGGATCCACGATCGGCTCGTGCTCTTTGGAAATAGCCATTCCCTTGAACCCGTAGCCCCTTAATGTCCATTAAGAGACTCGTTAGTAAATGCCTTCCCACGATGCACGTCAGGACGGAGTGGGAGGCAGATCACGGGGGCATGAAAGGAGGCGGACGGGGAACGTGGATCGGGGGCAATCGTGGCGATGACCCTATAAAAGGACCGGAAGGACAACGAAAGTGTAGTGACCCTGAGCTATGAGGAATAAACACTAGAGGGGGGTGAATAGTGTTTTATAGAATTATAAGGAATTTACGCCAAATAAAACCCTAATTAACCAACAAATGCGGAATGAAAGAAATGATCAACAACCCAAGCAAGAAAGTAATGCTAACATGCAAAGTACCCTGGTTCGGTGCCACCCAAGTCTCCCCGACTTGTTCCCGGTGCCCTAATCCAGCAACACCTGGATTCCCTCCGGATACTCTAGTAAAACCACTAGAGCTTCCCTTTAGCCCACTTGCGAAAACCCCACAAGTGCAATCGACCTACAATCGATGTCCGTGTATCACACAACCCGGGAACACGCAAATACCTTAATCCCACAACTAGGGACTACGAACACTCTCACAAACCGAGAGCAAAACTTATAAATCTTGAGTCCCATAACTTGGGATCAAGCCAACCCTCTCAACAACCGAGAGTATACAACAATTATGAAGTATATATAATGAAATGTAATGCTCTTACCACAAAATCCTATGCTTTGAGAAATACTTACCAATATAGGGCAAGAATGGATTTTGAGGAAGAAGATATCACCAAACCCTAGCTCCACCAAGATGGACAGCAATAGATGTCTAGGGTAAAGTTGGCGACTTGGATTCAAGCTCTTGGCTTGAGTAGCTCACAAAGAATGAGAATCTCTCTTTAGGAATTAGGGCTCAAAGAGTAAGGGAGAGATTCTTGTGAGATGAGAGAGCTTTGAAATAGAGTTGAATGGCTCTTCTCTTGGATGTGGAAATGTCTCTAATATCAGCCTTGGATTCCTGGTTTGAAGCAACTCAAACTTATATAGAGAAGAGACAAAACGGTCACAAGAATCGTGGCATTAAATGCCCAACGGCTCTATTTCTGAAGCTGCTTAATCGGTCTAAGAAGGATCACTGACCGATTAGTTTTGCAACTAGTCGGTCGGTGAACCTTCTTGGACCGACTAGAAGGTTGACAGTAAAGATAGTGAAATCAAGAGAATGAAGAACTAGTCGGTCTAAGAAGAAACATCAACCGACTAGTTTGACAACTAGTCGGTGTCAAACTAGTCGGTCGATGAGCCTTCTTGGACTGACTAATTAGTCAACAGTAAAGAAGTCGAATTTCACTAGGAGAACTAGTCGGTCTGAGAAGGATTCCCAACCGACTAGTTGGACAACTAGTCGGTCGGAGAACCTTCTTGGACCGACTAATTGGTCAACAAATAGGCTTGAATTAATTAGGATAACTAGTCGGTCTGAGAAGGATTTCCAACCGACTAGATCGTCATCTAGTCGGTCGGTGAACCTTCTTGGACCGACTAATTGATCAACAATGAATGGGCTGAAACAAGCAAGGATGTCTAGTCGGTTCAAGAAGGATTTCCAACCGACTAGATCGTCATCTAGTCGGTTGGTTCTTCTACTTGAACCAACTAAGATGCATAAGAAGCCGAGAAATGAAAAGATAAGCTTCAGGAAAGATTCTAAGGGCTTCTAAGGCAATCCTAGAGATAAGATATGAAAGTTATGAAGATTTCTAGGCAAGTACTACTCAAGGCTTAACATTCTATGAGATGAAGCTAGAAGACAATATAAATACCATGACGAACCGTCTTCAAAGTTTCAACATGGAGAATCCGAATCCCTTGACTTCATTAATAACTCCTTGAGCTTCAATGAAGCTCCAAGCACAATGATCACGTGTTTTGAGGAAGTCTTGGGACGTCGCTTGAGATGAACAAGGTACTTTGGCGACGATCTCCATAATTCTTCATGGTCTTGAGTCTTTTAGTTGAATGTCTCGAATATCTCCAACGTCATAGTCTTCGAAGCTTTTGACTCATCCATTCCTTTCTTCTCTTTGGATAGAATCTCCATTCATTTGTTGATGCCATTGGCTTGAGGTTTGAGGTAGCCTTTGAGTTCATGCTTCACCTTTGTTGATCTACCAAGTCC
>JAULAV010006512.1:0-25001 GCA_030789695.1 Scilla litardierei | reverse complement strand
CGGCCCGGTGAGAGGTGCTCGGCCTCGGACGGTCGGGCGACGAGGGGAAGCCTCGGCGCCTTGGCTTGGCGTTTGACCGACGTGGAGCTGAGGGGAAGCCTCGGCTCGGATGGGCGCGCTCGGCCTCGGTCGTTCAGACGACGAGGGGTAGCCTCAGTCGCCTCGCTTGATGCGCGGTTGGCGTGGAGCCGAGGGGAAGCCTCGGCACTTGGATCCAACGTCTTCCTGAACAGACGAGAACACTCGTCAGGGGGGCCGGACCTTGGTTCCGGCCAAATCCCCTCCGATGCCTAAGTCAGATGTCGATCTGAAAGAGGAGGCTCGGCGGGGACGGTTCGACTCGAGAGGAGATCGGAACGACGTCCTCCGGCGCGAGCGGGGGGAAGGAGATGAAGTGGGGGAACTAGGTCGTTGATGGAGTACCTTAGGTTTTGTTACCTGAGATGCGGTCCCTTGTCCAGTCATCCTCCTAGCCCTTTTATAGGCCTCTCGTCGCATCCACCCATGACTCACGTCCCTCGTCCGCCCCCAATCGTGCCCCCTCAATCCGCCTCCCCATCGCCGCTTCCTGCGCCATCCCAGCACCTCCCCATAACCGCCATTAAGTGGTAGCGGGCCTGGGGGAACGGTTATCGCTGGAGTGGGCGAGTGACTTGCGCGTTTTCGGGGTCGGGTCGGGTCGACGTTCGGGGGTCCTCTAGGGGGCCTTGTCGGACGGACCTGATCTCGGAGATGGGCTTCTGATCGGTAGTCGGGTTTCTGAGCTCGTGTCTTTCGGGCTTCGTTTGGTGGGCTTGGACCCCCCATGATTTCGCGTAGTGGGCTGCGCCTTTGGGCCCATGCTGTTGGGCCTCCGCAAAATAGACGTATCAAAACCAAATCTGCGGCCAGATATACATCCGTGAAGTCAATTGGATCCTCATGTGTCTATGCTTAGCGGTTACAATAGGACTACGGGACACAAACATGATTGGCCATGCATACGGTTTGTCCTTCTCTTTTGTCGAAAACACCTGCTTCTCAATTTCTAACTAACTGAGATAGCGCTTCACACGACTTAATCGATTGGTTCACCTCTCATTGGCAGGCCTTGCGGTCACGACCGTCATCTTCACAACTACTTTCTTGATGTCGTTGGTGATAATAATCGTGTGGAAGCAGAAGATAATCTACGCCGTCTCTTTTTCTCCTCCTCTTTGGATCTATAGAGCTCATATACACATCTGCTTGCTTCATAAAGATCCCAGAGGGTGTACGTATGGAACTACGGAACACTGAAAAAGCACGAGTTTGCTTTGGAGAACCAAGTCTCGGTGCCAAGGATATTAGCGCTAGGGCCTACCATTGGGATCGTTCGGGTTCCTGGGATTGGGCTTGTTTACCCTGATTTGGTGACTGGGGTTCCTGCTGTCTTCGGACACTTTGCAACAAACTTACCTGCTTTCCATCCGGTTCTAGTTTTTGTGTGCATCAAGTCGGTTCCGGTCCCCTACGTGTCCGAAGGGGAAAGGTTCCTTGTGGGCAGGATAGGCCCGAAAGATTTTCACATGTTCAGATGCATCGTGAGCTACGGATACAAAGATTTCCACGTCTGGAAGCAAGTATGGTGTCCGGTTCATGTACTGTTCCGGTGAAAATCGACGACTTTCGTTCTGCAGAGGGCTTGCGTCGTAAGGATGAGTCGTTGGATATGTTGAAAGCCAAGGATTCGGGCGTCGTCTACATCCTAGGACCCCCGATTGCCAAGGCTAAGAAATCATCGTCCATCGTCAAGAAATTTGCAATAGACTTTGCGTATGCTTTCCTCAGCAAGAACTGTAGGGAGCCGGATGTTCTTCTGAAGGTGCCCCATTCTCTGTTGCTGGAAGTTGGGATGGTTTACTATGTTTGACCTGTGAATGCTGCCATATGGTATGTACACCCAGAAGGCCATATCCGATACATAGAAATGTACAGAAAGGGTTAGTTTTCTTCATGGTGTCTCTCATTCATGGGTGCTGATTCTAACACACAACAGTGATAGAATAGTATTTCAGTCACAATGTAAACATACTAGTTCATCTCAAGAAGGAAGAATGAAATGAAGTCAACTTAATCTTATTGGTTGGAGTTTTTCAGCTCAGGCTATGCCTTCACGTATGGAATTTATCATGGCACCTCATATCCTTGGCCAATAAATCTTAGCATGGTAGCAGAGAATGTGTCATTGTTTGGCACTTGATTTCGATTGGGTCGTTCTCGTTTCTTGATCCTCACTCGATTCCACTAAAGTCATGATCGATCTACGATGAATGCATATTGTTACGACCTAAAGATCGTAAGAGTCCGACTCCCACCCGGATCCGCTGATATACCCCATTGACTCCCCCCTGGGTGAAAGGGCCCCCACCCCGGAAGACCGAGGCTATGCAGGAACGGGCGTGCCTCGCAGCACTCCCCCCACCCGGCCGAGGCGCGCAACCGCAGTTGCTCGGCCCGCCGGGAGCAAAGCGCTTGGGTAGCCCCCGGACAATACCTCCGGACAGGCTGACATGGTCATGTGCGTATCCCACCGTTCCAGCTGCCCATAACCCGCGATCGACAAGGAGGCGCGGCCGGGCCGAACAGCCCTCGAGCCGGTCGACCTGGCCGGCCCCCATGAACCGCGGCGCCTAGAATAACATAGCCAGACCTATATAGTTATCCACCAACGACAAATGACCTAGGATAAGGGCACGACTGACACATACGTCACCCGACCGTCTGACAAAGCGCCCCCTGACGGTTGAGCCGACTGACAGTTAATGCTTTCGGCCCTGACATCCCGACAAAAGCACCCCCTGGCCGTTGCGCCGCCTGACAAAGGCAGGTCAGACACTCCTGTTCCCGACGTCCTAGTCTGAAGATTCCGCTGACAACCGAGCCAGCTCAGCACGTTTAGTCAGCATGCCAGATCAACCCCCATCTAGTCACCTCCCGTCAGGTATAAATACCCCCTCACCACCTACGGAGAGGGGGTTGAAAAATTCTCTCTCAATCTATCATTCACACACGAGAACAAAGGTCGTCCATATCTTTGTTCTCCCACTTATAGCTCGCCACGCGCGGTCGACACCCCGTTAGTCCGACCGGCGTGTCTAGCCCCCGTTTTAAGTCCTATTACTGACTTAGGCATCGGAGGGGCTAAGGGTTGAACCCCAACCCTGCCCTTCTGACGAGTTGTTCGTGCTGCAGGAAAGCTCGCCCCTTGACCAACGTCAACTTCGGCCTCCGGCCATCCAACCTTCCTCTACCGCATCCGGTGAGATTCGACCCCGTGATCACCACCGGCGACGGGTCCAACTTCTTCACCCCACTAATCACTTGTAAAACAGCCTACCTAAACCCTCTTCTCCATATAACCACCGTGCCCTTGGTTCCCCATAATACAAATTCATTGTACGCGAGTTCCACCTCGTAACAATTGGCGCCGTCTGTGGGAACGAAGGGTCACACCCATGTTAGACTCCATGCCGATCTCTCGGAATCCTGACCACGGCAAAGATCCCGTGGGTCAGGAACCGCTCTCTCTACTAATCACCCCGGCGCCCGACCCCCTTCTAGGGATGGGCACCGAAACTGAACATACTTCGGCCCACGCCGTCCTGAAGAGTTTCGAGACCGTCACTCAGGCCAGGGGAGGCTATCCGACGGCGGGAACGGAGCCTCCGCCCGGCCCCTCGGAGCCCCAGAACGTGAGGCGGAATCTTCACCCTCAGTTCGAGGAGGAGGGGGAGAACAGGGGGCTCGCCGAGGAGATTGCGGCCCAGCAAAGGCTCCTGGAAGAGGAGATGGAAGTTGCGCGGCGGTGGAGGCGCCTGGGGGAGGTGGCCGCCGCGCAAAGGCGTTTGGACGAAGCGGCCGAGACCGCCTGAAGGGCCTACCAGGACGAAGAGGCCACTCGCCGCCAACTCCGCCTCATCGTCGCAGAGCGCGAGAGGCTAAGGAGAGAGAACAGAAGCAACCGAGAAATCCTGGACGAGACGGCGACGGGTCGGCGGCTCGGGGACGGGCGGGACCCGTTGCTGACCAGGTCCCCACCAGGAGGAGGCAGCCCGCATCGCCTGCACCACCCCTCCGATTCCCTACATGAGGAAGCTGTTTGTCGACAACTACGCTTCCTCACCGCCGAGCGCGAAAGGCTTCTTCGGGAGAATCAAGAACGGATGGAGGCCCGAGGAGAGCTGGCCGGGAGGCGCTGGCGCTGGGAGAACCGTAGCCCGCAACCCGTCGAATCCTCGGCCCAAGGAAGGAGCCCCGCCAGACGACCGTCGGGCTACTCCCTGGGGCCGGAGGACCGTCGGCGGCCGAGGCGCGACCGAAGCCAGACCCCCGAGTGGCGGAGAGGGGATGCGCTAGATCGCCCTACCTATCCAGAGGAGGCCACGCCGCTTGCACGGTGGATCACGTCCGCCCCAAGGCCCATAAGGTTCAAACCCCCTCACTTGGCCACGTACAATGGGAGAGGCGACCCCCTCACGCACGTGCAGCAATACCGGGGGCGATGGAGGCGCAGGATGTGGATGAGGCGTTCCTATGCCGACATTTCTCCCAAAGCCTGAGGGACACCGCGTTGGACTGGTACTTTGGCTTGCCCGCGAGATCCGTTGGGAGCTTTGGCGAGCTGTCCCACAAGTTCTGCCAAGAGTTCCGGGCCGGGCGGACGAAAAAGAAGCCCTTAGACTATCTCAGCACGATATTCCAAGGGGAGGGAGAGACAACGGGTAGATACCTCCGCCGCTTTCAGGAGGAGAGACGGGCGGTGGTGACATGCGGCGATGAGGTGCTTATGCTGGCCTTCAAAACGGGGTTGCGGACTCGGAGCCTCCACAAATCCCTGCTCCGGGATCCGCCGACCGACTATGAGGCGTTGGTTCCTATGGCGGAGAGGCACGCGTTGGCCGAAGAGACTCTCGGTGCAAAGGCCTTATTCCCCCCGGCGAAACCGTCCCAAGGCGAACCCCGGTCACACCCTCGGCCGAGGAAAGAAGAGGGGCACCGAGGTCGCGACCAGCTAGCCCGACCAAGGCGGGAACCACCCGGGCCTCGCCCACAAGATCGCCCTGGCCCGGCGCGCGAGTTTGCTCCGGCACAAGGGCTCCCTCGAGTCGTCCCGAGACAAGAAGGCCCCCTACGGGCACATTACACGCAACTCAATGCCCCCATGATGGAGGTGCTGGCCGCGGCAACAAGGGCCGGGTTACTGCCGGAGCCTCCCCGGGAGATGAGGTCGGATCCGGCGAAGCGGGACCCCCGAAGATACTGCCGTTATCACCGGGACCATGGTCACGACACCGACCGTTGTTACACTCTTAAAAGAGAGATCGAGCGACTGATCCAGGCGGGCCACTTGGGAAACTTCGTCGCGGGCAGACGGGTAGCAGAAGGAGAGAGAGCCCCCCGGAGGAGGGGGGACTGGAACCGCCGGCGAACCGCGATCAGGGGGAGCCACGCCCCCCGGGGGCGGTCATGCGAATTGAGATGATAACTGGGGGGCCTTTCCCAGCGGGGCAGACGCCCGTGATCCCAGGGGCCGGTGCCCGACAGGTGATGGTGGCGGGCGCCGGCCGCCGACCGAAGCGAAGAAGGACACACCGACCCCCTATCACCTTTACCGAGGAAGACCGGCAGGAGGTGGGGAGCCAGAACAATGACGCCCTCGTCGTCGAGGTTCGGATCGGGGCGGTTGCCGTTGGCCGGCTCCTAATTGACACAGGTAGCTCCTGCGACATCCTGTTCCTGTCAACGGTCGAGAGGATGGGGTGGGGGTGTGCAGACCTAGAGCCCTGCGTGGGCCCCGTTGCTGGCTTCACCGGCCATACGATCCCCACCGTGGGGACGATCACCCTGCCCATGACTCTGGGGGAGGAACCGAGGGTCGTCACCAGGGGGACGCGTTTCGTCATCGTCAACGTTGCGTCGGCGTATAACGGAATCATAGGGCATCCATACATGACGGCCATCGAGGCGCTCCCCAGCCTGCAACACCAGATGATGAAGTTCCGGACCCCGCGGGGGGTGGGACAGGTGCGGGGAGGCCGGGAGGTGCCCGGGGACCACGACCGTACGCCATCCCAGCGTAAGAGCCCGAGGCGGGCCCTGACAGCTCTCATCCCTGACGAGAGGGAGGACTTCTGCGACCAGCGGCCGACCCCGGCCGAGGAAGTGGAAGAGGTCCCAGTGGCCTCGGACGAAGAGAGAACCGTCTCCATCGGGACAAAACTCCTGGCCGCCTTGAGGACGGCCCTCGTCACCTTGCTCCGGGAAAATACGGACATATTCGCATGGTCACCTGCCGACATGCCTGGGGTTGACCCGACGGTAATCTCCCACAGGTTGAATGCGGACCCAGAAGCCCGACCTGTCCGACTGAAGAAGAGAAGTGCGGGGGGCGAAAAGAAGAGGGCATCCGATGAAGAAGTAGAGCGGCTCCTCGAAGCCAAATTTGTTTGACCGGTGGACTACCCCGACTGGCTCGCCATCGTCGTTCTGGTGAAGAAGCCCAGTGGAAAGTGGCGCATGTGCGTCAACTTCACCGACCTCAATAAGGTATGCCTGAAGGACAGCTTCCCCCAACCCAGGATCGACCACTTGGTGGACCAGGCGTCCGGCTATGAGCTGTTAAGCTTTATGGACGCCTTCTCGGGATACAACCAGATACCGATGGCGGAGGAGGATGAGGAGAAGACGTCTTTTGTCACCGATAAGGGCACCTTCTGTTACACCAAGATGCCCTTTGGACTGAAGAACGCCGGGGCGACCTATCAACGGATGGTAGACCGAATATTCGGCCCTCAGGTGGGGTGAAACTTGGAGGTCTACATCGACGACATGCTGGTGAAGAGTAGAAGGGCCCCTGACCACCTCGCCGACTTGCAGGAAACTTTCCAAAGGGTCCGCTGGTACAACCTGAGGCTAAACCCCGCGAAGTGTATCTTTGGCGTGCAGTCGGGAAAATTCCTGGGCTTCATGATAACGAAGCGGGGGATCGAGGTGAACCCCGACAAGGTGACGACCCTCATCGGTATGGCGGAGCCCCAGACGATCCGGGACTTGCAGCGACTGAACGGCCGGATCGCTGCTCTGGGGCGATTCCTGTCGAAATCTGCGGAGAAATCGCTCCCCTTCTTCAGGGTCTTGCGCACAGCCTTTGGCGAAGCTAAAGGCAAAAGGAAGGTGATCCCGTGGGACGACGACTGTGCGCAGGCGTTCGTGGAGCTGAGAGCTTACCTACAGAGCCCACCGCTCCTCGCACGGCCGGAGGAAGGCGAACCCCTAGGGTTGTACTTGGCGACCAACGAGGAAGCCGTTAGCTCCGTCCTAATCAAGGAGGAAGGATGGGTGCAACGCCCTGTTTACTATGCCAGCCGGATCCTCCGGGAGGCGGAGACTCATTACAGCCCTATCGAGAAAGCCGCCTACTGCCTAATCACCACAGCCCGGAAGCTCCGACCCTACTTCCAGGCCCACCCCATAACCGTCCACACCGACATGCCCCTTGAAAAGAACCTGAAAAGACTGGAGCGGTCGGGGAGGATGCTCAACTGGAGCGTCAAGCTCAGCGAGTTCGACATAACGTACAAAGCCCAGACAGCGATCAAAGGCCAGGCGCTGGCCGACTTCGTGGTGGAATGCACCACAGAAGTCCTGCCGGGGGACCGGACAGAGCTCCCATCGGCGACCGCGTCCCCGCGGGGGATCGAGGTGGGCGAACCCTCAGCGCCCTCCCAGATGACCGCGGGCGAATTATGGACCATCCACGTCGACGGCTCCGCGACGGGGTCCGGGACAGGAGCGGGTATCGTCATTCAGACCCCTGACGGATGCTCGTTGGAATACGCCCTACGCTTCAGCTTCCCGGTAACCAACAATGTCGCGGAGTATGAAGCCGCGGTTAACGGGTTAAAACTCGCTAGGGCGGTGGGGGCGACGAACGTGTTGCTCCTAAGTGACTCCCGTCTCGTCATCCAACAGATCATGGGGAGCTTCGAGGCCTGAGAGGAGACAATGAAGCGGTACCTGAGGCGCATCCAGATCGAACTCCGTAAGTTCAAGAAAGCGAACGTCCGGCACCTACCCCGCTCCAACAACCTCCGGGCGGATGCCCTGTCTAAGCTGGCTTCCTCCTCGGCGGCTGAGATCGGGAAGGCCATCTACGTCGAAAGCCTATTGACGCCAACCATTGACGAAGGAGAACTGATGTGCACAGGCACGATGACGTCATAGATGACCCCCATTATGAAGTACTTGGAGACGGGGGAACTACCCGAGGAGCGGATACTGGCTAAACAGGTGGAAAGGCGGGCCCTGTCATTCGTGCTCCTCGACGGAGTGTTGTACCGCCGCCGCCGCGCCAATTTCGACGTCCTGCCCTACCTGAAATGCTTGGGCCCGGAGCAGGCTGAGCAAGTCATCCACGAGGTACACGAAGGCTTCTGCGGAAACCACCATGGCGGGCGCACCATCGCCCGCAAAATAATGCGCCAAGGGTACTACTGGCCGACGATGATCCGGGATGCAGTACAGTACGTCAAAAAGTGCGAGGCGTGCCAGAAGTTCTGCCGACGGATGACTGCACCTCCGGCCAACCTGATGCCCATTGTGAGCCCGATCCCCTTCGCCAAGTGGGGACTCGACATCCTGGGGCCTTTCCCCAAGGCCTCCGGGGGAAGGAAATATCTAGTCGTCGCCGTGGACTACTTCACAAAGTGGGTAGAAGCAGAGCCGCTGGCGCGAATTGCGTGGACGGACATGAAGGGCTTCATCTGGCAATCCATCATATGCCGCTTCGGGATTCCCCGCTCCATAGTAACGGATAACGGAAAGCAGTTCGATTGCGAAGGCTTCCGCGACTTCTGCTCGGGCTGGGGGATCAAACTCCAGTTCGCGTCAGTCGCCCACCCACAGTGCAACGGAATGACGGAGGCCGTGAATAAATGTATCTTGAACCCAATGAAGAAGAAGGTGGACGCCGCCCTGGGGGCATGGGTCGACGAGCTGCCGGGAATCCTATGGTCCTATCGTACCACCCACAAGGCCTCGACCGGAGAAAGTCCCTTCATGCTAGCATACGGATCGGAGGCGGTCGTTCCTGTGGAGATCGGCGAAGAGACACTCCGGCTAAAGCTCTTCGACGAAGAAATCAACGGAGAAGGACTCGGCCTCAGTCTTGAGTTGATAGACGAGGTAAGAGACCGGGCCCTGACCAGCCTCGTCAAACACAGCCAGAGGATGGCACGGTATTACGACTCCCGGGTGAAGCCGCGGACTTTCAGGATCGGCGATTTGGTCCTCAGAGATGCCACCTTCCGCCCCGAGACTGCACAACGGGAAAAGCTGGCCGCTAAATGGGAAGGGCCCTACACGGTCGTCGATATTGTCGGACCAGCCACATACATCCTGGCTACCCCCGAAGGGAGCGAACTGGCCCACCCTTGGAACGCAAAGCATCTGCTAAAATTCTACCAATAGTTGTGAGTTTTTCTTTTTTTACGTGCAATATACACATCTACCCGTTTTTCCCAACATTGTTGTTCCTACACAAGTTTTGCAGTTCGCTAAACCTCCGAACCTCTGGGGTAGGGCCAACCCTAGCAACCCAAACCAGAGAAGGGCACGGGCCGGGCTACGCGCCCGCTTCCCCCCTCAAGACCTCTGAGGCAGGGCCAACCCTAGCAACCCAAACCAGAGAAGGGCACGGGCCGGGCTACGCGCCCGCTTCCCCCCTCAAGACCTCTGAGGCAGGGCCAACCCTAGCCACCCAAACCAGAGAAGGGCACGGGCCGGGCTACGCGCCCGCTCCCCCCCTCAAGACCTCTGGGGCAGGGCCAACCCTAGCCACCCAAACCAGAGAAGGACACAGGCCGGGCTACGCACCCGCTCCCCCCCTCAAGACCTCCGGGGCAGGGCCAACCCTAGCCACCCAAACCAGAGAAGGGCACGGGCCGGGCTACGCGCCCGCTTCCCCCCTCAAGACCTCCGGGGCAGGGCCAACCCTAGCCACCCAAACCAGAGAAGGGCACGGGCCGGGCTACGCGCCCGCTCCCCCCTCAAGACCTCTGGGGCAGGGCCAACCCTAGCCACCCAAACCAGAGAAGGGCACGGGCCGGGCTACGCGCCCGCTCCCCCCCTCAAGACCTCTGGGGCAGGGCCAACCCTAGCCACCCAAACAAGAGAAGGGCACGGGCCGGACTACGCGCCCGCTCCCCCCCCCCTCAAGACCTCTGGGGCAGGGCCAACCCTAGCCACCCAAACCAGAGAAGGGCACGGGCCGGGCTACGCGCCCGCTCCCCCCCCCCTCAAGACCTCTGGGGCAGGGCCAACCCTAGCCACCCAAACCAGAGAAGGGCATGGGCCGGGCTACGCGCCCGCTCCCCCCTCAAGACCTCTGGGGCAGGGCCAACCCTAGCCACCCAAACCAGAGAAGGGCACGGGCCGGGCTACGCGCCCGCTCCCCCCCTCAAGACCTATGGGGCAGGGCCAACCCTAGCCACTCAAACCAGAGAAGGGCACGGGCCGGGCTACGCGCCCGCTCCCCCCCTCAAGACCTCTGGGGCAGGGCCAACCCTAGCCACCCAAAGCAGAGAAGGGCACGGGCCGGGCTACGCGCCCGCTCCCCCCCTCAAGACCTCTGGGGCAGGGCCAACCCTAGCCACCCAAACCAGAGAAGGGCACATGCCAGGCGACGCGCCCGCTCCCCCCCTCAAGACCTCTGGGGCAGGGCCAACCCTAGCCACCCAAACCAGAGAAGGGCACGGGCCGGGCTACGCGCCCGCTCCCCCCCTCAAGACCTCTGGGGCAGGGCCAACCCTAGCCACCTAAACCAGAGAAGGGCAAGGGCCGGGCTACGCGCCCGCTCCCCCCCTCAAGACCTCTGGGGCATGGCCAACCCTAGCCACCCAAACCCGAGAAGGACCACGCGCCCGTGACCCTCAAAAAACCAAAAGAAGGCAGAGGTACACAAACCGGGATGAAATGGCGTCAGTCCCCGGGTAGGCGGCCCCGATATGACACGACGAAACGAAAGGACGCTCGAGAAATACGCCGCCATTAATGATACACTCCAAAAGAGGACCCGTAAGAGCCACCTGGCAAAAGCGGTTTCCCACAGGCATGAATTCGAGGAGCCCATTAATAAGGACAACTCAGCGCAATAAATATGGGAGAAACCGTCAGCGAGATCTCCCTATAAAGACGCCACTCACCCTTCCGAAAGAAAGAGAACCAAGAGTCGGAAGACATGAGAAACCGCCACTTGACCCCCCCCACCCACTAGGAAACTGGCCGGGATACAACGCCTTAACAAAAGAGAAGTCACCGGCCATCAGTGGCTCCCACCGCCCAGGGTGGCGGTTCCCGCACCTCCAGCATCTCCGACAGGATATTCCTCTTACAAACGGATCGCTAACAGGATATTCCACTTACACAAGGGAAATCCGCCTTTCACGCCTCCGTCCGCCCTAAACAAGGACGAGTCGGAGAAAGGTTGGCATCCGATCCCCGCCGGCTGGACAGGCGAGAGCCCCCAGTGCTTGCCGGCCAGTACCTCCTTGCCGTCGACCTCCGGACGAGGACCTCGGAAAGGCTGCATCCCTGACGAGCCCAAAAGGCAAGTCATGGCGTGTCAACCCGCCCCTGCACAATCGGGACCGAACCCTGCACAATCGGGACCGAACCCCGCCATCAAACCCAAACCACGAGGCGCGGAGGGAGATGACAAAGCAATGGAGAGGGCGCGACCTGATCATCAAGACCCCCTAGGACGAAAGCCACAGAAAGGAGGCTTCCTTGGTGAACCTCCCCAGTGCATCTGTCGGGCCGAAGAGACCTTGCAACACTTCAGAACAGGAGGCGGTCGCTCACCTCTGCGCCAAGAACAACTCGAGTTAAAAGGCCCACCCAGCACAGGGTGACCCCTAGATCCAAAGGTCTTTAACTGCGAGCGAGGACAGCTCTATAGCCCCTCCTAAGGCCGGATCCAACCCCACAACGGGCGATAATCTAAGAACTCTTGTACAAGCTATAGATCAGTTCTTATAAATTTAAATGAAAACATTCTTCCTTGTCAGACATGCTCAGATTTTCGGAGAATACCATAGCATGAAGCTCTCCCCCCGCCCAGTGCCGGGCTAGCTCGCCACCCCTCACGGCGTGAAAAGTAGGAAGGGCGCAACGCGCCCACCGAACTAGCTTAGGACGCCTAGGAAGTCTACCCCCGCAGCTCGAACCCCGCGATACTACGCTTCGAACCCAGACCCCTTGCTCACCGAAAGTTAACGACAACTTTCGCTCAAAGGGGAAAGAAGTGAACTGAGGCCCCCCTAGCCATTTCTGCCCGAGATCAAATCGTGATAGGGCAGCATGTCTCATCCAGAACCTCTTCGACGACTCCCCGCCCCGCCCAAAGACAACACAAACTGTCAACATCCCCTTCCCCCAGAACTCGTGATCGGGGACACGGGAATGTTGGGGGCATAATTGGTATATTGTGTGACTCACGCAAGAAGCCAGGACACGTGACTCGGAACGGACCGGTCGCGAGTCAGAAGCCGCGAAATAGGCGCCCAGTCCAGACAAGGCAGCGGCCCAGTCTTGTTAAAGCAGCGCCACGATGCGACTTGACATAACGAAAGGACGCTTGGACAACACGCCATCAGCAGCAACACGCCCCCCGAGAGGCCGGAGCAGGCCACCCGTGTCGGATACCGTCAGGGAAAAGCGCTTCCCAAAGCGCATGATTCAGCGGAGCCCTATTAATGGCACCCGTCCCTCACATTATCAAAAAAAACCCCTTCCACAGAATCCCACTATAAATACCCCCCTCCAGAAGTCGGGGGAGAAGGGGAGAGAGACACAGGGGATTCGCATCCCCTCACACCGGGCATAAAACGGCCCCGAACGCCCCACCGAGCTACGAAGAAAGCAGATAGCCACCGACGGGCCTCACTTCCCCCGACGATGGCCGCCATAGCCCCACCACCTCCAACAGGATATTCCCCTTACACATGGGAGGCCCCGCCCGCCAGCTTTCCTCCTGCCCGTTACTGGATCAAAAGGCAGGTCCAGAAGGCTAGCCGCGGGCCGCAACACCCCAATTAACACCCGACCGACGGCGATCCCCACATGGTGTCAGGGGGGAAATCCCCAACGGCTCTCCCAGCGGCGCCACCACCGCCACCTCGTCCTCCGCCTCCCCGGGGTTCCCCCTCGGTGCGCGGGATCCCCGGTGAGGCTGGGCAACCCTCCAGCACGACGACAGTGAGGCAGAACGTGAGGAAGCGAGGAAAGGGAAAGGAAGAGGGTCCCCTCCGATGACCGATGGTCAGCCCCCCCCGAAGGGTGAACCGCCACAAGGTGGCACCCCTGATTAAAAAACCAAACATTGGTTCCCGGCGCGTCGGCCCGCCCCCGGACAATGAGGCGGTAGGAATTCGGCAGTGGATATAAGGGAAGACCGCCCCGACGCAGGGATCTGCTCCCCCCGACGGAGCGAACGAAAAATGTGGACAACCCTCCGTCCCAACCGTTGGTTGGGCCACATCTTCTCTATTGTTGTAAATATCATCTAGATCCCCGAATAAGGATTGATGAATAACACTCCCCCTTACGAACCCCTCCCCTTGAGCACAAGCGCACGACTGCGGGGCGGTCCGTCGGGCGCGGAACGGCCAAAGCCCCGCGGAAATTACAAACCCGACCCAGTAACCACATACGACGGCACGTCGTTATAGGGCGACGCCCCGCTTGGCACCACTCGGGATGAGACCTCGCAATCCCGCTATAGCGGGACACACCCCACGGGAGCGGCGTCGCCCCTTTCCCCCCCCTCCGAGCGGGGATCCCTATCCAAGACGGGATAGAGGGCGGCGTTACGCCATCCGAGCCGAGCCGGGCTTCCGCCTCACTCTCGGATGCCGGGGGCAATTGTTACGACCTAAAGATCGTAAGAGTCCGACTCCCACCCGGATCCGCTGATATACCCCATTGACTCCCCCCTGGGTGAAAGGGCCCCCACCCCGGAAGACCGAGGCTATGCAGGAACGGGCGTGCCTCGCAGCACTCCCCCCACCCGGCCGAGGCGCGCAACCGCAGTTGCTCGGCCCGCCGGGAGCAAAGCGCTTGGGTAGCCCCCGGACAGTACCTCCGGATAGGCTGACATGGTCATGTGCGTATCCCATCGTTCCAGCTGCCCATAACCCGCGATCGACAAGGAGGCGCGGCCGGGCCGAACAGCCCTCGAGCCGGTCAACCTGGCCGGCCCCCATGAACAACGGCGCCTAGAATAACATAGCCAGACCTATATAGTTATCCACCAACGACAAACGACCTAGGATAAGGGCACGACTGACACATACGTCACCCGACCGTCTGACAAAGCGCCCCCTGATGGTTGAGCCGACTGACAGTTAATGCTTTCGGCCCTGACATCCCGACAAAAGCACCCCCTGGCCGTTGCGCCGCCTGACAAAGGCAGGTCAGACACTCCTGTTCCCGACGTCCTAGTCTGAAGCTTCCGCTGACAACCGAGCCAGCTCAGCACGTTTAGTCAGCATGCCAGATCTGCCCCCATCTAGTCACCTCCCGTCAGGTATAAATACCCCCTCACCACCTACGGAGAGGGGGTTGAAAAATTCTCTCTCAATCTATCATTCACACACGAGAACAAAGGTCGTCTATATCTTTGTTCTCCCACTTATAGCTCGCCACCCGCGGTCGACACCCCGTTAGTCCGACCGGCGTGTCTAGCCCCCATTTTAAGTCCTATTACTGACTTAGGCATCGGAGGGGCTAAGGGTTGAACCCCAACCCTGCCCTTCTGACGAGTTGTTCGTGCTGCAGGAAAGCTCGCCCCTTGACCAACGTCAACTTCAGCCTCCGGCCATCCAACCTTCCTCTGCCGCATCCGGTGAGATTCGACCCCGTGATCACCACCGGCGACGGGTCCAACTTCTTCACCCACTAATCACTTGTAAAACAGCCTACCTAAACCCTCTTCTCCATATAACCACCGTGCCCTTGGTTCCCCATAATACAAATTCATTGTACGCGAGTTCCACCTCGTAACACATATCTTGGGTTGAAACATTCTAATATTACGAATGTGACTTTTAATTTATATTCTTTACATATATTAGAAAAATATAAATAAAAACATGAACTAAGCAAAATCATTTGTGAAACAATGAACTCATGTCCTTATACCATGATAAGATAGATTAGAATGTGACCTTGTGTCTTGATACCATGATACAACATATTATAACATGACGAGGGGCCTCATGATGAGTTAAATTATCTAAGTTGATGCATTCTAATCTATATCTTAAGTTGTTAGCTATATCCCTAACATTTAATTTATGATGAGGTAAATTATCTAAGCTGAGGCATTCTAATCTAAAGCTTAAGTTGTTAGTGCTGGATTATGTTTTCTGATGTTTGATGTTGGCATTAGTGGCACTGGGGCTGAGTTATTTTGGTTGAGGAATCTGACACTGTTCTCTATAGGTGCGAGACATGTTATGAGTCATGTTATATGACATTATTCATGACATGCGGGATCTGAATGCAGGATCGAATGCATGATCTCTTTTTTGGGTTTTAGATATGTTTTGCTGTTTTTCAGGTCTGATTTATAGCCTAGAATCTCGGGGGTTCTTGAATTGATTGGCGAAATAACTGCTTGAAATTTTTCTGTTCTATTTACCCGAAATAGATTCTTGATTGGTGTGGCACGATATAAAAGGCTCTCAAGTAGTTTTGGCAAGGTTTAATCTTTTGGAGATTGATTTTTCTTATCATGGTAAGGAGGCCGACTGCTACGAAGGTAGGGATCAAAGGGAGTTTGATTCAGTCAGTTTTGCAAGGGGATCTTGTGTGGATTACTCCACGGTGTTGATTGGAATCACCTATTGCAGTTTGTATTGAGGGGGATGGTGTTCTCCTAATGGAACTGCAATAGTAGTGATTGTATTCTTTTTGATTTAGTGGAGTAATTTGTTTTTCTGGGCATGGCCCCGCAGATGTAGGTGTATGTGTTGAGTATTGGACTTCTCCCTACTTGGTGTTAATGATGAGCAAACATAAATACTTGTGACTAATCCCCTATTTTGCAGTTAATCCATTGCCTAAGCTATTTATGAAGATCTACTAGCAATGGATGACTCTCAAAGTTGATTGAAGGCAAATGAAAATGGAATGAGTGATTGTAGATGTTGATTGAAGCTCCATGCACTACAACAAAAATAGTCATTTACAACTTCTAAAAAAGGTTGTAATAGGGGTACAACAACTTTTTAACAAACGTTGTAATATGCGAAGTTGTAATAGGGTTGGCTCCTTCGACCACTTTTTCTACATGTTGTAAGAAAACGTTGTAATATATAACTATTACAACTTTTTTGAAAAGTTGTGTAAACTTCTATTACAACGTTTAGAAAAGGTTGTGTATAATGATATTACAACTTTTAATAAAAGTTGTGTAAACTTATATTACAACTTTTAATAAATGTTGTGTAAAACCTTTATTACAACTGTTATAAAAGGTTGTGTAAAAGAATATTACAACTTTTTTCTAACGTTGTCTAAACTATCATTACAACTTTTATAAAACGTTGTGTAAACTTCCATTACAACTTTTAATAAATGTTGTGCAAACTTTTATTACAACATTTATAGAATGTTGTGTAAAGGGATATTATAACTTTTAATAAATGGTGTGTAAACTTCTATTACAACTTTTAATAAATGTTGTGCAAACTTTTATTACAACCTTTATAGAATGTTGTGTAAAGAGATATTACAACTTTTAATAAACGTTGTGTAAACTTCTATTACAACCTTTATAAAGGTTGTGAAAACCACCAATGCAACTGGTCTACTACAACCTTTATAAAAGGTTGCGGAAAAAGCACAAAATTAAAACAAATATACGCAGTTGTAGATATTCCAAATAAACACACAAATTATTATTCATAAACCACACAAAAAATATTATTCATAAACCAAAAAAAATATTATTCATAAACCACACAAAAAATATTATTCATAAACCACACAAAAAATATTATTCATAAACCACATTCATTGTTCATCTACAACAACAATCTACCCTAAGGAGCCAGATCCTTAACCAATGCTAGCGCACTAGTATAACCTGCACCACTGCCCACACTAGAAGCAGAAACAGGAGAAGAGGAACCTCCCCAAGTGAAACTGCTAACAAATCCTCCCAGAGGCCAAGCACTAGTGTAGAGAATTGAGACTGCTGCACCACTCCCAGAGGCCAAGTACTCCCAGAGGCCAATTAAGTCTCCACTCGCTGAACCCTTTCTAAGTAACATGCAGGTTCATTGCACATTTCATGAAAGCGATGTGCGCATACAAGAATCCGAATTCAGAATCTACAGCAGAGGAGTCCCACCCTCCAGTGGAGATGCTTCCTCAGGCGCCGCCGATCAGCTTTTGCCATTTTCACAGGGCTGCTGTTCCATTCTGACTGGAGTCTGAACCACCTGTAAATAAATAAGACCAGGCCGAGTAAAAGATGGACAGAATCTTGGCACATTAGGAAGATAACAAAGCCTATTTGAATAAAAACAGAGCCGTGCATCAAACTATCCATCTGAAATTCGACAGGCATAACTTACGAGAACATAGTTTAGCAGTATGGATTAATATGCAGCAAACTAGAACATAGAATTTAAACAAAAGAGCTGAATCTTTAAAATAACTAATACGAAAATATAATAAAATAATAGGAAAGGATTATCAAGCGGTATTATTAAGTGAAACTGGCTACTCAAACGCCATAAGAATCGAAGATAAATAATTAGCGAGTGCTGTCTTCGGATTTAAGCATGCACTTACATGGGAAAGGCAAAAGATCTTGCACTGGTGGTGCTACTATCCGAGCGAAGAGAAATGCTGCCAGAATATGGTATATGCCCTGAGTTGGCTATGGGATCAGACAGAATATCAGGCCCAGACAAATTTGTCTCTCCCTACATAGGATGATGAAATGAACATTTCGTTGAAGGTGTTGGACATCCAGTTACTGCCTCTTCAGTTCCAGCACCATTCTTAACCGCTTCAGATTGCAGTCTACTTGCGGTCTCTTTGTTCTCCTCCCTGCCACTTGTGGATGCCACTTCTCTGTCAAAACTAAGGGCAATGACTCCGCCTCGGCCTGGCACCTTACAATCAGCAGTGTTCTCGAGAACTTCAGAACGAAATGATAAAGAAGTGGGCACATAGTCATTATACTCTTCTGATACGTCCTGTAATGACCAAAAAGAGACATTCAATCCTTGTTCAAGATGGCATCATGTGAATGAAATCTTAGCTGACCATTAAAAAAAGACCCCTACAAGACTGCTTCAACACACAAAACTTATGGGCCTATTTACTTCAAGCGATGTTCCTGACTTTAACAAGTGAGAGGACGAGTTCTTGCTTTAACATCAATGAACATATTGCTAATAAATTTATCCCTATGCCGCTGTAAAAAAATTTCCTTTACTTTTATTTTATAAATTCCTTTTTTTTGGGATTTAAAGAGGGAAAGTTTTGGATCCAGTAATGGAGTGGATGTGACAATAGCCATAGAGGACCTTAGTTATGATGCTATAAATTTTCTAATGTATTGTATGCTTCTAGGCTAACATTTTATTAAATGAAAATTTCAACTAAAATCCCATTTGAAATACGAATTGAGCTTCTTGTGTCTAACCATCTGTCAAGTTTCCTACTTCAGCCTCGACAACCCGGCTGTTTCAGAGTGTTTTCTCACTACAAAAGCGTTGACCGTGGACTGCCCGGTCAATGTGGTCAAGGGGCCGATTTGGGTCCCTTGGGTGCGTCGAGCACGTGTAGACGCGACGCGAATCGGAGATGCAGTCGACGCCGAGCACGTCAGCTGGGCCGGGTCTGGATCCTCGGCCTCAGGGGGGCTGAGGGGAAGCCTCGGCCCGGTATGAGGTACTCGGCCTCGGACGGTCGGGCGACGAGGGGTAGCCTCGGTCGCCTTGGCTTGGCGTGCGACCGACGTGGAGCTGAGGGGAAGCCTCGGCTCGGATGGGCGCGCTCGGCCTCGGTCGGTCGGACGACGAGGGGTAGCCTCGGTCGCCTCGGTTGATGCGCGACCGGCGTGGAGCCGAGGGGAAGCCTCGGCACTTGGATCTAACGTCTTCTTTAGCGTGCCGAGGGGTAGCCTCGGCGGGACGATAACCTTCGGGATCGGTTGAAGGCGGAGTCGCTCGGTGAGAGACGCGCGGATCCTCGCGTCGGCTCGGCGAGGGGTAGCCTCGGCGGAGCGACGTCCTTGTTGTGTTAGAGGTGAACGGGCTCGGGGACGAGGGCGTTCGGCTCAGGTTGGAAGGACGCTGAGGGGTAGCCTCGGCGTCGCTGGATCTCCTGGACCTGAATAGACGAGGGAGCTCATCAGGGGGGTCGGACCTTGGTTCCGACCAATTCCCCTCCGATGCCTAAGTCAGAACGGATCTGTGTAGGAGCTCGGTGGGATCGAGTATGGCTCGCGGAGAGACCGATACCCGAGTCCTCAGGCTGAGCTTTGGAGGAAGAATATTATAGGTGGAAGAAGGTGTAATAGTGATAGTTTACCATACCATCGTTGTAGATCGCAGAGATCCGGCCCCCTTCAAATGACGCCCGCCTCCTCCTCATATAGACGAATCCTGCTCATAATGTGCCATGACGTGACATCATGGCCGCCATTCATGGGGTCGTGCAAATGGGGAAGTGTTGACCCCCTCTAATTGCGCCCACTTGATGACGCCATGAAGGTGGAGTCATGGCCATGAGTGATTGCCATAATTGGCGAGCCATGAAGGCTGGAGTAATGGGCATTGCGGTTGCCATAATTGGCGGGCCATAATGGCGGGGGAGTGATGGCCATTAAGCCTGGCCATGAAGTCGAGCCTTGATGACTAGATGGCCATTTAAGTCGGATCATCATTGGCAAGTTATGGCCATGAAGATGGTTGCCATGTCTTAAGAGCCATGATAGCTAAAATGATGGCCGTTAAGTTGGGCCATCATTTCATCCACTATGAAAGTGGGTAATCTTTTTGGGCCTTCGTATTGGGGGGAGAAGTGCGGCCCGCCCGTAGGATCCTTGGGCCGGGGCCCCAAGGCCGTAGTAGACCCGGCCCGTTCAGGCCCGGTCAAAATAGCCCGATCAATTGCCCCCATCTTCTGAGCTCTACCATTGTTAAGGTGGAGGTCGGGAGATGTAGTAGAAGGGGGGAGAAGATGCTCCTTTTGTAAAATCGGTCCGGCTTGCTGAGCCGACTAGTGACAATAAGCTGTTACGATTTGTTCGGTGGCGAGGGGAGTTGCCCCTCGGCTTACGGCCGACGAAGGAGATTCGTTCGGTGGCGAGGGGAGTTGCCCCTCGGCTTACGGCCGACGAAGGGGATCCGTTCGGTGGCGAGGGGAGTTGCCCCTCGGCTTACGGCCGACGAAGGAGATCCGTTCGGTGGCGAGGGGAGTTGCCCCTCGGCTTACGGCCGACGAAGGAGATCCGTTCGGTGGCGAGGGGAGTTGCCCCTCGGCTTACGGCCGACGAAGGAGACCCGTTCGGTGGCGAGGGGAGTTGCCCCTCGGCTTACAGCCGACGAAGGAGACCCGTTCGGTGGCGAGGGGAGTTGCCCCTCGGCTTACGGCCGACGAAGGAGTGCTCGGCCTGCTGGGGGGTTGCCCCCAGCCCTTTGACCGATACGTTCGTTCGGTTGCGAGGGGAGTTGCCCCTCGACTTATGACCGACGAAAAGGGTGAAGTCCTTTTGAAGCCTTTCGAAGATTCCATGGTGGCACTCTGCCACTGCTTCGTCCAGCTCGGTGGATGCAGGAGTCGTTCGGCAAGCGAGGACCCAGCAGCACGGTCGGAGGAGCGATCTGGGTGCCTGAACTTGGACGGGGGTGCTTCGGCCAGATCAGCTTGGCCAGGAAGAGGATGAATTTGTGAGTTTGACAAGGTGGCTCGGAAGCTTGGAAAGGTTGTCCGACTCGTCTGGTCGGACTGGTCGGCCTCCTCTGGGGTCGGCCTTGGCCTCGGCCTGAACTGGTCGGCCTTGGTCGGAGGAGCTGCTTGGTTGCTCGAACTCAGACGGTGGTGCTTCGGCCAGATCGGCTCGGCCACGGTCGGAGGAGCGGTCTGGATGCTCGAACTCGGACGGTGGTGCTTCAGCCCGGCTTGCGAAGAGAGCTCGGCATGGCGGGCATCTCAGCTTTGAGCTTGGATTATACTGGATCAATGGGTGCCTGGACTTGAAACCTTCCCTCACATCTTGAGGTGGTGAACATCTCTCAGGTTTGATCATGGAGATGAGGAGCGACGGACATCTCCCCGCTCAGGTGGCTCTTGGACCCGAGATGCTCAAGAACCTTGAGATGCCCCTTGAAGCGTTGATGATGGAGTGCGCTTCGGGCGAGCTTGGAAGGCAAAGGTGGTAGGGTCCTCCTATGCACATCATTCCTTGCCCCTTTCCACGTCTCGGGTTTGCCCAGGGAGATGGAGAGCTCGAGTCACTGGAAATCACGTCGGAGCAGATCAGTTACATGGCTCGGCATCCCCTCCTTGATGACTTCGTGTAGTCGGAAGATCGTCTAAGGGAATGGAGCAGGGAGATCACTGGCTGGTCGGTCTCCTGAGTCGGTCGGCGTCGTCGAATTCTAATGCACCCTTGGATTGGATGGAAGAATCGTGCTTGATATGAAGCTCGGATCCTCGGATGCTTGGACGAGTCGTGAGCTCGAAGATTGGAGCCGGCTAGGGGAGCTCGATTTGCTCGGCATGCACAGAGATGGCATGCTAATGCTCGGAAAGCTGGGTCAAGCTTCCTCCGGGATCGGGCAAAGGAGGATGGCGATGCCCGGGATGAGGACGGTGCCTGACAGGAGCTCTCGCTGAGAGATGAGCGGATGCATCTGGCCTTGGACATGGAAGGATCTGGCTGGTGCTTCGCTTCTCGGATGTACACTGGGTCCAACTCTAAGCTGATCTTTCCCCTCTTTCCCCTGGTTAGTTGGATGATGGGTCGGCATCCCCATAGGCTTGTCTGGATCAGCTTAACAGGGTTGTCGGTTCGGCTCGCCTCGCTCTTGATCTTTTTTGTCGTATACCTCAAATTGGTAAGAAATTGGAGGAAGGAGAGTTGTTAAGAGAGCATCTGTAGTTGGTAGACGAAAATCAATTAATTAGCAACGATGGAGTGGGTAGTTTGACCTTTTTTTTGCCATGGAGGCTTTGATATCGGTTCGGTTGCTGTGACATGGTTCCTCTGAAGTTTGGATCCACCTTGAGGAAGCTCGCCGACGAAGTCCAACGCCCTTGAGCTCGGATCGATCTTTGAGGAAGTTCATCGAGATCGCTCGGTGCTCTAGAGCTCGGATCGATCATGGGAGGCCAGCGATCCGAAGTCGCGTGCTTCGTTAAAGAAGCCGTGGGCTAACGCGTGGAGGGGATTCGGTCCGTAGGTCGAGCGCCTTCCCTGTGGGTCGCCCGTCTGATCTGAGTTTAGCTCCGATCACGAGTGTCACCTTCATGTGTCGTTCGGAGGATCCGAGTTTAGCTTCGATCGGAAGCAAGCTTTGGTTGATGGCCAGGAGATTCCGATCGGTGGCTGCGAGCAACGATCGACCCGCGGCGGGCTTCAGATAAGCAATGGGATTCAGATCGGCGTCTGGGAGCTTAGATCAGCCCTGGGCGAGGTCCGGTCGAATATTCAGAGTGAGCTCCGACGAAGAGATGTTCACGCTGGTTTTGTTAGCCCGAAAAGCTGAGCCATGCGCCGAGGATTGGGCGGAGTTCGGGACTCGACGCTCGGATGGGAGAATCGATCATGGTCCCTGGTGCATCGCGACGCATGCTCACGGATCCGAAGCATCACGCTTGGGCGAGCCTTGAGCCCGGCGCTCGGAGCTCGGAGCTCTCAGGTCGCGGCCAGGTCGGAGGCGCCGGTCGGAGCACAAATCGGAGACGGTCGGAGCACAGATCACGGCCGGTCGGAGCACAGATCGTGGCCAGGTCGGAGGCACCAGTCGGAGCACAGATCACGGCCAGTAAGAGCATAGATCGCGGCCAGTCGGAGCTCAGATCGGCACCGGTCGGAGCGCAGTCGGAGCGGATCGAGGCACAGATCGTGGGTTCGAGCACTTCTCCACCGACCGGAGGAACTCGGACAGATCAGCTCAAGCCCGGAAGGAGGAGCTTGTCGATTACTTGAATGAGCTCGGCTCACTCGAGCTTGCCCTCGGTTGGCATGGATCGAGGCAGTCCGCTTCCATCCCCGGGTGACGATGACGAATTTGGTGACAACCTTGCCGAGACCCAAGTCGCAGGGCGATGGTCGCCTTCTCCGTGAGTCGTCTCCATCCGCACCAACCAAGACCCTCCACGGAGGCGGGCGATGGCTCCTTGCTCAAGCCAATGGCCGGCGGGAAGGCATCCATCCTCGGCGAGTCTGAGGGGCAGATCGTGAGTGCCTCCGACGGTAGCTAGTCGGACGAGTCCTTCCTGTATCCAAGAAGAGTGGGCTGATCCACCGCCTCCTCCTCTTTGGTGACTCGTGATCCACCATCCCCGACCAGAGGAGCTTTCCAGGCATGCCATAATTTCATTAGGAGAGGGTTGCAATGGTCGATGGAGTGGTGGGAGATGGCAGAGGTCAGATCAGCGTTGGAGGCGGGGAGCTTGCTTACGACCATATATACCTCTCTGCCGCCGTTGCTCTGACTAGCGGTTGGTTGACCATGGCCATTGGGTACAACAACGACGGGGTCTTGGTCTTCGTCGAACCCCACCATGGCGAGTTCACCACTGTTGCCGAGGGTGCCGACACTTTAGACAACGAGGAACTCGTTTGGCAGCCAGATGTGAGTTGGTCTATCATCGCCACTGGGACAGCGATGGCCCCGTTCGGCATGGCTCTGGTATGCGCCAATGGATCCCACATCGATATGGACTCCTTAATTTGGCTGCCAACTGGGTGTTGTGTGAACCCGTAGGCGACTTGCCCAGTGAATGGGAATCGCCGAAGATCAGGTCACTGATGATGAGTCTGGGCCATGTTGAGGGCTTTGTCAGATCGGCCGCCCCTCAAGATTGGCAAGGACAACCGCTCGGCTAGATCCTGTCGGGCCTTAACCCTCTCCCTCTCCATTCGCTTTGATTTCTTGATCATCCTCGGCAGATCGGCGTCTTCGACATCCTTGGTGGGATGACGAGAGGCGAATTGATTCATTCGACTTCTCGGACAGCGAGCGGAGTGCGGCTTGTGACATCGAATTCGGGCGGTGCGAGGTTGGAGGGGGTTGAGAAGCCCTCGATCATGAGGCGAACGGGGTCACAAGCTCGAGATCCGAGGGTTCTTGATCCGATGTTGTCATATCCTTCTACGATCTCAGGGGAGAGAAGGCGATCTTCATAATGTCGAAAGAACTCTGATCTCACTCCATTCGATCTCCTCAGACGGGAAACCAAACAGAGAGATTTTTACTAAAGGAACGAATCATTGCCAATGTGGTTCACTTGGGGATGTTGACTCGTTCCCACAGACGGCGCCAGATGTTTCAGAGTGTTTTCTCACTACAAAAGCGTTGACCGTGGACTGCCCGGTCAACGTGGTCAAGGGGCCGATTTGGGTCCCTTGGGTGCGTCGAGCACGTGTAGACGCGACGCGAATCGGAGATGCAGTCGACGCCGAGCACGTCAGCTGGGCCGGGTCTGGATCCTCGGCCTCAGGGGGGCTGAGGGGAAGCCTCGGCCCGGTATGAGGTACTCGGCCTCGGACGGTCAGGCGACGAGGGGTAGCCTCGGTCGCCTTGGCTTGGCGTGCGACCGACGCGGAGCTGAGGGAAAGCCTCGGCTCGGATGGGCGCGCTCGGCCTTGGTCGGTCGGACGACGAGGGGTAGCCTCGGTCGCCTCGGTTGATGCGCGGCCGGCGTGGAGCCGAGGGGAAGCCTCG